>OY735218.1:6323057-6388057 GCA_963457665.1 Thysanoteuthis rhombus
TATATATATATATATATATATATATATATATTGAGGAACACAATGTGTTTCAGTGTTCCGAAAACTTTTTGTGCAAAGAGATTTTGTTGTCAATCAAACAACTTTCCTGAGCCAAAAATCTCGAGGAATTATTTCGTATATATATATATATATATATATATATATATATATATATATATATATATATATATATATATATATATACAATGCACGAAAAAGGGAAAGAAAAAATAAATGAGGATTTTTATATTCATAGTATTGTGTTCACCCAGAAGGTTCTTAAGAGAGAAAGTAAACAGTCTCCAAATAGTCTCGTACAGGTTCATGACTTCTGATATAACTTTTTGCATCCTCGTGTAGTATTTTAGTGAAATGATGTTTCCACGATCAGAGAATACTGTTTATTTATAAACCAATACATAACACACTGCACTTACCTGTATGTCTAGTCAATTTTCATCGATTTCCGTTTGTATGCCTCGTACATCTAATACTACTTGTGCAATAAAATGAACCAGATGGCGGTGTACGACCCAAAATAAAAGAATATAACTAACTCAGTTATTTCAGTGTGGCCTACTGAGGAAATCTCTGGAGGAGAAATGTAGACGGTGCTGATTATAAGAGATAAGTTCCAAGGGATGTCGGATGAGAGTCTAAGTTTGCCTCATACCTTATTTCTCACAAACACTGATTTTTGTCCCCAGCGGAAAAAGCCTGAAAGTATTATTTTCTATAGATGACTATCAGTGTTGCTTTTATATCCCTTTTTTCATAATTATTATGCTCTAATTTATTTCAATAATTTTTTGATATATTTTGCATGTAGGCTCGTGGAGAAATCCTACCTAGGCGGTGATCTATAGCCAATCCGGTATTACAATACGTAATTTTTGTTCACAATTGCATGTATTTCTCAAATCTTGGCCGATTTTCCTGTTCCAAGCAATAATGATGACAAAACCTCTGGAACTGAAAAATAGTGTTTAGGATTGTCGTGCAGAATCGTTCAATGCATTATGACAGACGTTTTAAACAAGAGTCGTTGTCGTTAGCAGCAGCCTCGTTCTGTCTCTGGGGACGAAAGAGAATGCGCTGAAGATTAATCTATAATTGAGTTGAAGCGTCTGCTCTGCATGCACAGTCCGATTTTCGAGCACCAAACGCTATTTCAGATGTTACAATTGTAATCCGCGCCTGGCTCAGTGGATGCCGACTCCACCCTCTGTCATCTCGCTTCTCCCCCTCTCTCCTCCCTTGCAGGTTATCTGCAATATCTGTGTCGAGGCTGCCAACTGATGGCCAGAAACAATATCACATTACTGTCTGCGGGAAACTAGCTGGTGAAATTGAGAAGTCAGTTTTTGGTGCGAGTTTTTGAATAGGCTGAGGGAGAACATGCCGTGCGAATATCGAGACAGAATCTCAATGACTCAGCTCTCCCCTCAGGACAATACATTCTAACATAATCCGTCTTTGACAGTTCATGAATTTCACAGTCAAATTCAAAACGGTGACATACATGTCCAACCGCTGTTCTTTTGATTGCATCTAAAGATACCTTTTTTCCCTTCTTGCCAATTTGAATTAAATGCTGGAAAGCCGTCGACCAGAAACGACTGGGGAGATCCATGCATAATAGCTGTAGATGCTGGACACAGCTGTACTTGTAAACTTGCAACATTGCAGTGAATTGTGAACATTAACAAGATTAGCTTGATGCCTATCACTCTATATCAGGGTCCCACATGCAAAAGTATTCTTAGTAGCGAAGGATAAGATCGAATTTATTGAAGCAAATGCTTTGGTTTGGCTTCAGCGTACGATCTGTGTGAATTGTGTTAGTCATTTAGCAACTTCTCTTCGATACGATACTAATTACTATCTAAATATGTTCGTTCCTTATTGGATAAGAGCGTAAATCTGGCTATAAACATTGCTGATCAAGGAAGAGAAATAAAATCATCGTAAAATTTTTTCTTCGTTTGCAGAAACAAATCGAAATTGAATAGAATTAGATTATATCTTTTGTTTAAACAATTTCAACTAAAGCTAAAAGTAATTAAAAATTATATAAAACTGAGTTAATATGTATCTACCATGCCAGGGACGTTTGAGTATAAAATCCTCGATCAGACCCGAAATTTAATCAATTCTTCCTTAGACATGGTTCACAGATCGTACGAAATCAAGATTCGATTATCCAATATAAGATATACGTGATTTCAGTGATATTTTAATGTTTATTTCCATCATTGCCACAACATATTATGATAACATTTTGAAGGATGATATGAAGAGAAATGCGGTGCTCTTTTGTCGGGCAAGATTTGCATCTGCTGCCATTGTTTTATGGATCGGTCATGATACGTTCGTCGATCTAGTTTCAAATGTTACTTTGAACCATAATTTTGGCAATATATAAAGAGCATCGTTGAACTGCATATGTTTGGAACCTAATCGTCAAACTCTAGATGCGACAATTTTCGATATTCATTTCAGTATAAAATCGAACATTCATTCACTATTTCTCCCGACTCATATTTTTTCTTATACCAATGCATTTGCATAAGCAAGCACAAGTAGTTTACATTCATACATCGCAATCTAAATTACAAAAATGTATGATATAATCTATATTTCATACATGATATGAAAATAAATCCTCCCATTCTCCACTCCCTTGGTAAAATCATTAAAAAATCGATACCTTGTTGGAGAGACACTGAAAATGATAATTATAGTATGTTAGATTGAGTTGTCAGGGGTGAGAATAATGGGTGGTTAGAGCGTTGTCCTTACCATTGAACTACCATTGCAATACTGACTGCTCAATGATAAGAACAACTCTACGTTGATGTGGTTACCTTATCGGTCGCAGGTTCGATCCCTGTAGCAGCCCAATTTTCATTTATTGCTTATTCTATCCATGTTGTCTACGCTAAATTAAAACGGGATAATATTTCAAGTAGAGTTTCAAAGTGATAAAACGCATTAATGGCATATACATGTACACAGTGATATCAAAAAAGCTCTTGCCAAATGTCCGTATTGAATACACCTTTTATGTAACAGAGCGTACGATCTCCGACTATCTTTTATCATCAGACAAATCCATGTTTTTTTTTCAGCTACACCATTGCAAAACGGAGTATTTAAGGTCGTAGTTCCGAGCATTGCACCTTGATTTGGACGAAAGAATGAAATAGTTTTTGTAAAAAATTTTCTACTGGAAACTCCTTGAGAACGTTGTACAAAACTGTTTTTTGGTGGAACGAACCATTGTTTGCCATCAACAAAGAGTTCGGAGTTTCAGTTCAGGTAAAAGTCAGAACTTCGAAATATATTATTCGAGAGAGACGAACCGACTGACCTTTTATACCTGGAATATTGGAAAAAAACTCATCTTTCTATTCCAATTTTCTGTTTTTCGGTTTTGTGTTGTACTAAACCAACGTACGAGACATTACAGGTAGTGACTATTTGAAATGGAAAATGATTTGTCCTACTCTGTTATTATGTGAATGGAGGCCTGACTACAACAGGGGCAAACTCCGCTCCTATTCCTATTCTGACTGAAGATGATGGTCGTAACTTTAATATATACACACACACACACATATATATATATATATATATATATATATATATATATATATATATATATTACAAATGCATTATAGTGTTTAAAGGACAGCAGATGGAGTAAGGACCAGACTTATAGAAGTATATCTTTTTTTATTCATGGCCGATCCAATATTGAAAAAAACAACGATATTTTTGTTCACAGTTGTGTATATTTCTCAAATCTCATGATCAGATAGTATTAACATTCATATACAAGTGAAGTTGCTAAATGACTGGAACACATATTTTTTATAAACATATATAGAAAGACTGGGGAGTGTTCTGGTAACAGGTATTCCGCCAGTGAAGGTCATCAGTACGGGAAAAGATCCCGTATCTAAAAAATGATTGAAGGCAGTTATTCTGGATGTTTCCTGTTATCCTTATTTACAGTTTGAGAATCTGTGATATCTGCGTTCGATGTATTATACAAACATTAGTTCATTCACGCTATCAAAGCGAGACGAAATGATTTTGCAATTTCATCGTACTTTTAAAATATCAAAACTATTTTGCTGCTCTATATTTTCTTGTTTATGTTCAATAAAAATATTTTTTTGGCATTCGTAGCACGTTTTAACCACGAAATACACGTCCATGTATTCGGACAAATAACGCCATCCTCTTGGGAGATAAAAGTAGCTCACGACCGTGCCGTAGCACACAGTCTGAAAATTACTAAAGTCTGAATGAAAGTCTAAATGAAAGTGAAGATCGAAACTCAACTTTGAAGACCTTCAATAGTTCTTTTCTCTGAGGTTACTAACCCCTGTTCTAATTAGTGTCCAAAATAAGCCCAAGAGAGTACAAAGCCGAACAAGCGCAGATGTATGTATTCGTTGAGGTGAAACAAGAGAGACACCGTTTTACAGAGTCATGTAAGTGACAACCCGGGGCAAGAGATGAGCAGTTAGTTAGAATATTTAGGGCTTCTGTCTATACACCTGATTTAACGGGTTCTGTCATTGAACATCACACACAACGTGCACTTCCTCTGGCCAAGTCCATCGATATTCCTTTAGAAATGGCGGATGAATTAGTCATCAATGCCTCCGAAATTGGATAATGTGTATGTATTCATCCGTGTTTTCTTGTCCTATTTTTGACACAATTTCAATGTAATAGTCTTGAACGATGAGCCAGAGAGTAAGAAAGAATTGTTTGGATTTTGAATTGGATCTAGGAATCTTTATTTTGATTAACAGAGTGTTCTTATACACATTGATGAATCTTTTCATTTTTGCCCACATCATATCTCCAAACGCTCTCAGGTAATTACAATTGTGTCTAATGGATAGGTCATAGATTATTGAATTATTTGGTACTTTTCCAAGTGAATCCAGAAATATTTTCTACAAATTAAGGGAGTAGTTAATAAACTTGAAAATCAAAAAACTTCTTTTTCACTATGTATATACATGTATATATATATTGATTTCCATTCAGTTTTGAGTTTATGGTGTTGGTAAGTGTATGCACTTGCAAGACTCATTTTCTTGATTTGCTGCACTCAAACATCCACATGTATCGATGCAATTGAGTAAATGGCCGTGAAGTAGTGTAAGACAAACATGTCTCGCTGACCAATATTAGCTCAGTCATCACTGGATGCCCAGCATTAGTTGCCTCGTCCAAGACTATGCCAGTAAATACCAATCTCTATATGAAGCGCCCTAAGGAGCCTCATTATTATTGTAATAGTCTTTCTCTATTTTTTCTTTAGTTGCGATTGGTGCACTACACTAGAAGATTATTACTATTGTAACGATTTTGGTCATCACAGTGTCCCATGACCCAATAACTAAGCTGGTCTGAGCAAAAGTTAGTAAATATTTTGAGTGCCTAGCTCTGGAATGGTGATTAGTAGGTAATACTCATTGCGCCGTGAAAAGTTAAGCAAAGCCTGATTAGGGAGCCACGTCAGATTATGATATCAATGATCACTACTGTAAGAAGTTCGATATCATCTGAGTGGTCCACTGCGGGGGTCTTGTGCCATGCTTAAAGAAATATTTTGAGAGCAAGATGTAATGGCTAACAAACTGCTTGCAGATATTTTCGAAAATGCCATTCATAGACTCCATTGTGGTTGCCGAGTGTAAGCGTCCACATCATAGTGAGTCATGTCGGAAGTTTCTAAGTCAAGTCAAAAGAAGTGAGGAGCCGAAAGAGTTATAAACTCAACAATGTAAATCAAAATACTTTTCATCTATAGATTATGGTGGAAAATAACAGAGGAAAAAATTACTGTTCTCTTACATGACAAAAAGGATGAAGGCTCCTTTCGCTTTTAGACGTTTCGTACACACGTGCGCATGCTTGCAAACCTCATATATATCTACCTGTCCATCTATCTATCTATCTATCTATCTATCTATCTATCTATCTATCTATCTATATATATATATATATATATATATATATATATATATATATATATATGCATGTGTGTTTGTGAGTTTGGTACTCTGACAGTGCTACATTTACTAAACTTTTGTTGTTTTGACAGTAGGCAACAAGCTACTTACTGCACCTGGTGTTCGTAGGTAATAAACCAACTAAGTCATGACCAACTTCAACACTGCTTACTTTACAATGGAATATGGAAACTGTATTCGCTGATTCACCTGTAAATTACCAGCACCGCTCAAAATTTCTATTAAGAATATAGTTCAACACATACAGGTATACAAAATCGACTACCATAGTTATTTTATTCTTCTGGTTATTATTGATAATAGAAGTAGCATTATCATTATTATCATTATTATTGATATTACTGTACCCCCAGGCACTTTAACAATAACCTAATCATCTTTTCATAATTATATTAGATATATAGATACAATCTCACCAAGAACGTAGAAATAATTAGACTTGAACAACTAATGTCATGTAAAAGTGAACATTAACGATGGGATGGGGAAGGGCAGATAAGAACAGGTGAATGATACTCTGCGAGAGGAAACATACCACAAGAGCTGATTGATTAACGACACATTGATGAAGAATTTGTCTGGAACATTCCGGGTAATTAATAACAACTAGCAAGAAACGCACCTCCTTTACACAAACAGAGTTCAATAGATAAACAGAGAAAAAAAAGAAAGAATATAGACGAATAGACAAAGACAAAACATGGACACACAATCAATTATTCATCATATATATATATATATATATATATATATATATATGATTAGATTCGTACATTTGATGACTTGTAAAAAAATTGTTCTGAACTTTCAATGTACTTCTCAATATGTATTGGTTTTTGCATACATTATATCTGTCATGTAACTATATATATATATATATATATATATATATATATATATATATATATATATATATATATATATATAATTAAAGATACTATTTATTAGGAATTTTTTCTTTTGGCCCTGGAATAAACGAGAAGCAAATCGATAGACGATCACGTAAATGAATGTTCAAAATGAACTACTCAGGACTGGAACTTGTGTCCACCAGGAAGCAGTCTTAAAGCAACTCCGCTCCGCCTACTTAGCTAACCGGTGGTTCAAGGCGCTAACTGACGCTACTTTGACATCTTGATCGAGAGGTCATCGTTTATTTTAACATATATTGCGTTGTATTTTGATATCTCTATGTAATGATGATGGATACGAATACCTCTCGTGCAAGGTTTTTAGTTTGGGGGCGATCTTTTGGTCAGCTTCTATGTCTGTGTAAGTGACCATCGGTAGATTGCATTTGTTGTTAAATGTTCTTTCTGAAACTAATGGGATTTTCTTGTTCTTGAAGTTTGAACCTGTCCTACCGAAGTCTTGCCAACTTGCTTATTCGCAGCTATTGAGGATTTCATGGAGACCCGCTAGGAAGATGCATTGATTTGCTCTACTTTGCGCTGCGTTTTAGGTGTGTTTCTCAACAAATCTTCACACGCACACACACACATATATATATGTATGTATATCCATATATACGTACATATATATATATATATATATATATATATATATATATATATATATATATATATATATATATATATATATATGAAAATGTATACATAATATAGAGATTCACACGCAGACAACCGTATATATTTTTTCTTTCTATAATACTCGTTAAAATCTGAAAGAAAATAGTCTAATTGCTCTGAATTGGATGAACATTGGAGTTTTCCCAACATAATATTTACGTATGTATGTATGTATGTATGTATCTCTCTATCTATCGAAAGTACAAAAAAAAAACGGCCTAATTGCATAAATTGAAATGTATCTGATCACAGACGTAAAGAACACACATAACCACAATTCATTTATTTCCTTGGTCAAAAGTCAACTGTCCTTTAAACAAAACCTGAGCATGATTGCAAAAAAAAGCATTCAGATGTATTCGAAACCGTCGACGAAAACTGTCAACGTGTTTCTTCAATGTTCAAGTTGGACGGTTGATAGCTGCAAACATCTGTCATGTCCGTGGAACGCTATCCAAGAGGGGATCTTAGGAGAGGCATTTTAGAATACATAGAGATTTGACAACTATAACACCTAACATGAGTGCTCTTAATTGGGTTAGAAAGACACATCCATTCATGGCCTGGTTGAAAGAGTTTTAGGGATGATATCATGTGATGGCCGTGCTTTGAATCGATGGTAGCCATAATGTGTCACGCATATGTCCTCACCAATGGAGATCGTAGAAACATTTATCTCTTTTGACTATTACATAAAAAAGTTCAATTCTTTTTTTGAATGGGTTTTCAGTTGGGAGTTCAATTTGAACTGTAAGTTTTTGCTAAATTGATCTCTTTTGTACCTGGTAGCATTCACACTTCTATCTTGGAAATTCGGACTTATTTTTGATGATCTCCATCCAACAAAAGTCGAAAAAATATTTCATTCATTGATCAACCATTTCACAAACAAAACAATCCTAATTATCCTAAAAAGAGGAGTATGCGACTAATTTATCCTCTCGATAGTCACTTCTGGAGCTGAAACATGGAACCTAAACAAGAGACAGATCCGTAAATCGAGAAGCATGCAACGTACGCACAAAAGAATCATACTCAACCGTATATGGAGAGATCACAAGACAGCAAAATATATCAGTAAGAAAACAGGGGTCATAGACATCATAGAATCTATTATGAAACTCTAATGACTATGGGTTGGTCAAGTTGCGAGAATAACAGACAACCAATGGACATCACGAATCATAAACATGAATCCCCACAGACCACTTGCAAAACTGAGGCCGACAAAATACAAAATGGTTGGATTAACTAGACAAATTCAGAAAATACTAGCTCAGCGACGCCCATGATAGAGAAATATGGTGGATCCTGTGGAAGGTCTAAGTCTAATGACGGTTATTAAAATACTGATGATTATGATGATTCACACTTGTATTTTGAAAATTTTAATTGATCACTCCCAACGTGGTAAGTTGCCAAAAGATGTTAGTCATATGGAGGTTTATTGTGTCCATAACTAGACTTGTTTCTGGCTTCATTTACATCTATCAATGGCACCAAATTACAAGGAATTTATAATCGGTAATTTAGTCAATATCTTTGCCAGATGATAAATCATTTGTTTGTGACTTATTATTAATGATGATATTAATACATGCTTGTGTCACACATACACGTTGGATTGTATGTTGTTTTTCTATCGAGATTAGTTGACTCGACACGAATCCATGGATGTTAAAATGATGTAACAATTACAAATTGATGCCCGTCAAGGAAAGTTGAATCAACTTGGCAGAACGGTTGAAGCAATAACAAAAAAAGAAGGCTATTAGTTACAAAAATTGATAAAAACAAGACTAGGTACTTTCTCTGAAAGAACTGCAAGTGTAATTGAGCCAAGAGAAACCACTCCAAGGTCAATACCCCTTTCATACCAAAAGCAGATGTATATCGAGATAAAATCCGACAGTAGTTGCGAAGTACAGAATTGAAAACTGAAACAGAAGGTTTCATACTAGCAGCCCAGGATCAGTGCGTAAAAACACGCAACTACCAGACTGACACACAAAGAAATATGAACTGATCCTAAATATAGATTAAGACTAAAACAATCGACCATGGTAGCGGGGTACTCAACCCTTGCTACAATGGATATGGGACGAGGCACGGCAGGTATCTACATGGGAACTTCTGAAAATATTATAAAGCCCCAAATGCTAAGAACTGGTACGAACCCCAGCCTGAACCAGTCACAAAAGCAAAAGATGTGACTATGTTCTTGGACTTCACTGTACATACAGATATCACAGTAAACACGAACAGGCCTGATATTATGGTGAAAGACTTGAAAGAAAAAAAATGTGCCTCCTAGTAGATATGATTGTTCTAGCACATAAAAACTTTCATGTCCTGGAATTCGAGAAACTTTCAAAATAGGAAGACCTTGAAATATAAATGAGTAGGATGTGTCAACCCAGAACCAAATTGATACTGAATGTTGTTTGGGCACTTGGATTACTCGGAAAGGGACAAATGAATTTGCTGACAGCAGAAACAGAAACTACATCCTACCTCAACTGCACACATTAATAGAAAACTATTGTCTTGGTGAATGTATGTATTACACCCAGCATACATCACTTCGTCTATACTTAGAAGTATGTTAACAAAACTGATGTAAAATTCAGGAGTCCTGTTTCTTTTCTTCCCACTCTCTAAAGCCAGGACTGTCATAATTTAGCAGGTTACCAAGCTTACTCTTCTGGTTGAGACCCTACTGGTGACTCATATAAATGGAAATTAAAGCCAACAACGACAAAAACAACAACAACAACAAATAATAATAATAACAATATCAATAATAATAATAATAATGATGATAATAATAATATCATTAATGATAATGCAAGATGTTGCAGGCCAGAAATTATGGACATGGTTACGGAAAGGAAACCTGAAGAGAGAAACAGAATCGCTCATTATAGCAGCCCAAAACAAAAGCATAAGGGCAAACTACATAAAAACAAAAATCGATAGAACACAGACAAACAGCAAATGCCGCATGTGCGGTGAAAGAGATGAGAGTAAACCACATAACTAGTGAATGTAGTCAACTCGCCCAGAAGGAGTATAAGCATAGACACGATAGAGTAGCAACGATGATACACTGAGAACTAAGCAAACAAATGGGATTCAACCATGTGGGGAAGTGGTATCAGCACAAACCAGAGGCAGTCCTGGAAAGTGACAACCACAAACTACTCTGGTACTTTGACATCCAAACTGACCACCACACCCAAGCAAAAAGACTGGACTTGGTAATTGTAGACAAGAAAAGGAAGACCTGCCAAATAATAGACGTGGCTGTACCTGCAGACCATAGAGTAAAGAGGAAGCAGAGTGAAAAACGGGAAAAATACCAGGACCTAGCAAGAGAATTGAGGAAGATGTGGAACATGAAAGCCAGGGTAGTACCGGTCATAGTGGGCGCACTAGGAACTGTCCTAAATACGCTGAGGGTGAGACTGGAGGAGATGGGTATTAGGGGAAGGATTGACACTGTACAGACCACAGCACTACTGGGAACTGCACGGATACTGAGAAAAATGCTAGAAATATAAGGACTGCATCGCTAACTGTCAATAGTGACTTAATGTCACAGCCTTCAGCGATGAACACTGGGCAACCGATGTTGAACTGTAAATTGCAGTATTACTGCGACCTATGAGTACTAGGAGAGGAGGGCTGGAGACTTGAGGAGACTTGCTGTCACTCAAACTCCAGCGGTTACCACCTGGCAACTGGTGTGAGATTCCAAATAATAATAATAATAATCGGGGATAAAGCGTTCCTGAAGGCCTCTTGTATCGGCTCTAACATATGTCGATCGCTTCGTATCTCGTTCGGCCATCAGATGATTATTGCATGGAGATCTACACCTGTCCAGGCAGTTTTGAATTGGCTCACGTTTGTTGACTCTACCATTTCCCTTTTATTTATTCATCATATATCTAGAAAAAAAAGGATATACTTCGGCTCATTGAGTTATCATCTACATGAATCCAGATGCTTTCAATATTCAGAAAAAAAATCACTTATGAACATTTTACGAAATTCAGGAGGAATGCTATAGGGACAAGTGCAACTCTTGTAACATAATCCAAATGATACGACGGGAATAATACTTTTCCTAATCGTGTTAAAAATGTAATTTCTGCATTGCTCAGGATCAGCAGATATGGTACTCAGTATTACAGTGTGCATCACACACAGACACTCCCACAATCGTATTCTCTAGCTTACGGATTAACCTTTTTAACGAGAATAAATAATTCAAGAAGTAACTATCAAAATATCACTTCGTGTCCCATTAAGTGATGGTATCGATCAGAATCCCAAAGATCACTGGTGGTTGAATATTTGCATTTGTAAGTATTTGTTCAATGAGCCAGTTATAGTTCACACCCAGGCTGATGAAATATCCGATGAATTGGACATGAGTGAATAAATATATCTCTTCCCACCTCTTTGACCGAAGTGATTGAAATAAAATCCAGGACGGTGGTATATACAAGAAGTTGAAATCGCCATTGTCGTACTCGTTGTTCTAACGGGTTATTAGTATCCCCCGGTCCATTATGCCCTATTTTTCAAAGATGAGGTAACGACCTGGTGACGGTGTACATAATTTTTGATCTTGTTGGCTTGCTCCCTGATATCATTCAGCACATCACACCGTGCAGTCTAATCAGACACTGATAAGAGTAACGTGTTGCTGTTGTAGACGACCAATCGTCTCATTGTTTGAGCGTGCCGCCACTGGTGCACGAATAGACTTGCATCTATCAGATATCAGGGTGGATGAAGACTGCTACCGACTCCAACGTTGTCAGTTTGATAGGGGGTGGCAATTTATACGGGTGGCAATTGATAAAGGTGACAATTGATAAGGGCGGTAATTGATAGCACTGAATCCTCTTTAATGAATATTAGGATCGGTTCGTATTTGTTCTTTGTCTTGGTTTGTTTTCAATTGTATTCGCTTGAAAGATTAGGTGGATAGTTAATCACAGAAGTACTGACAATACTATCTCCATGTTGTTTGATCGATGTATTATTAGAATGATGGGTAGAATACCCGTTGTTTTGATAGCAATACACATAGGGGTGGAAATCTGAAGCATTGTGGTATCGGAAAGAAGAAACTCAAAAGAGTTGCCCGATGTGATCATGGCCGGCGATTAACTGAATCTTCCGCTCACATATAGAAGCGTAAATAAAAGGAAAAACAGGAATGTTTTTATAAATGAATCCTTAATTCCTCCATTCTTTCATTTTTTAGTATATATATATATATATATATATATATATATATATATATATATTGGCAATTGCTGTGATCAACCTCAAGCTTAATTGAGGAATGGAAATATTGTGTACTGAGATTATATAATGGTTGATCACTGAAGAACTGACAAAGTACCCGAATACTACATCCCCGTTGTTCTATTGATGTATTTTCAGGATAATACATAAAATACGTATTGCTCTTATAAACAATCAATTGTCCCATTATTCAAGCACAGTGCCTGCGGTGCAGGAATACAGGAAAAAAAACAACCTGAAATGAGTGAATCCCAATCAATATGCAACAAAGGAGACAAGATACTGACATGGATCTTTTCAAATGGATATCTGACGATAGTTCGATATGCTTTCCGTATGAGGCGAACTATCATCGTTGCTGATATTAAAAACCGTCAATTGAAACTGCCATCATCAATATTGCCAAAACAAACATCGCTCTCTCCAGTTTTTTAGTATGTCTAGATGGCTATTGGGTGATTATGCAGGGATCGTGAGTACAAGACACACCGATGCAGAAGGGCTTACATTTTAAACCTTCACACCTTATCATGTTTTCACGATCCCTACCCAAAAAGATTTTTGGATTCATTGACAATAATACCTGTGTCCCTCAATTTCAGTCCACAATCATTGGTGGTTGTATTTTGAAAAATCTAGATTCTAGTTAAGTGGTAACTGTCAAATAAAAGGCAAGAGACGTGAATCGTTTATTGATCATCCTTTTTTTTCTCGATACTTTAATCAATCACCCCCATCACGGCACGCTACCAAGAGATATCGGTCACGTGACAGTTTGTACAAGTGTTTCACCAGACGTGTCATTCTTCTTCTTCTTCTTCTTCTTATTATTATTATTATTAATAATAATAGTAGTAGTAGCAGTAGTAGTTGTTGTAATTGTAGTTTCTCATTTAACTTGCGATCGACTTCGTTGAATTTTGTAACAATCAGGATTTAAATGTTCAGTTCCAGCATAGAACGGATCAAAAGACGAACAATTGAGAAATATCGGGTTTCGCTTCTGATTCTCAAAGTTTACATCATGTTTAAATCTTGGGTTGCAATAAATTTGTTATTGTGCTATGATTGAATGAATGACTGCAATCCAAGAGGTTGGCCAATGATCTCGCTATGTCTAGCGTTTAAGTTGAGAACGAAAATGGAGGTCAAGCAATCTGTCCAGTTCTAACAGGAAAAAAAGAATGAACGCGTGCATCAATCAATCGTTTGCTCGTAGGACTCCCGCAAATGGTCGATGACCCTGATACTCAAACTCACTTGATCCAAGGTCACTTGACATATGCTGCCATTATTTTGTTTCCATTCCTCAGGCGATCTGTGGAGACCCAATTACTGTTTGAAATCATTTTAGGGTCTGGGCAATCACTGGATATGACCCCGATTGAGGAATATTTCAAACAAAACTAGAAAGTAAGAAGTTGCCTGAGACGATAGGTAAATGCTGTTCAACTTCATAGGGATTCTCTGAATTTTGACGTTTTGATGGAGCTGGATTGATTCAATGTTTATCAGGATTAAATAACCAAATGTCTTAAAAGTTGATCATTCTTACAGATTCATTGGTTATCTGCCGATGTTTTAATCCATTTAATTCATGCAACTGACGTGTTTATGTCTTCAGAATAGAATTCCATGTTCTGATAACGCCATAAAAATGTTTGATTTAAAGAATGATAAAAAATAAAAAGCAATAGAAACAAAAAGAAAAAGAAAAGAATCTGTTTGTGACTAAGACAGCGCAATTCTCCTTAACGTATATATATATATATATATATATATATATATATATATATATATATATATATATATATATAAAATGCAATGTGTGTACATATATTTCATATATGCAGTCATTTTTGACAGCACAGGTAATCTAGCATTAAACATTAATCAAGCTGATCCCTTGTGTACATTACTGTGTGCATCAATTTGAATGTCATAAGCGAGAAAAAAATTAAATGAAATATGACAGGGTCATTTCTATGCATAGGAGTCATATAGTTGAATATCGTTCCGATACACTACTATGATATACATGCACACATATTCACGTTTCACTCCTACACTTTTGCGAACCTCAACCAGATAGTCTCCCCCTCCTTTGCCCACCTAATTCGATCCCACCTCATGATATCTCTTTCTTCTTGCCTTGATCTTGTAAGCCTTTCTCATACGTTGAGTTCAATACTCAATCGGGTCCCTTTTAATCAATATCAATGACTGATTGATCAATATTTTGATCAAATGTAGCCATGAATATAATCAAAAGATTTTTTCCCTTTTTATACGAGTGTGCGTTTGTATGTTTGTAAGTTCTGGTGCTCCTGGCCAAACTGTTATGTCCACAGACCTGTTTACTGGCAAGAGTATTCCACACATAGGAACAATCATATACGTTTTCGAGTGGCACCAATCAGAAATCAGGCGCAGACGAAAAACGCCACCGAGGACAAAGAAACAACAACCATGATAGTGACTATTCAGACAGTGGTATCAATCAATCCATAGAGATATAGATAGATAAAGATGAAGAAATGATTGAGGAATACGAGTCTGTTTAGTGGCTGAGGTAGTTGCGTATTTCTTATTTCTATCCGTAGTCGATATCAGAGTACGGGTAAAAAAAAAAGCATTTTGAATACGGACTTTCAAAACAGAGACGTCCATTTCTCTTGGACGATTTTTGCAGCGCTATTTCCGTACACTAGTGAACTTTCATCAAGCTAAGCTTTGATAATTATTTAAAAATATGAAGTATTAAGACGAGAATATATTTTATATACTGTCCCTCAGTTACCCCAAGTAAAACTAAGTAAGCTGAACAAAGCTAAAGTGCAGAATCAATTAGCATAACTCTGTATCGGGAACTTTTGGGAGTGTTATCAGACCCATAAAAATAGTAATTATGAAATGAGTCATTGTAGAATATTAGAGACTGGAGTGTAGGAGAGGGAAGAAGATAATTTGTGCTGCCTTTATGAAACAGCTTGCTGCAAAACAAATCTGTGCTATTTTCACTGTTTACCATTTTTCGTAAAAGCTAAAAAGTAGCGGAAAACAAACTTTTGAAAAGAGGCAGATGCCTGTACTTATCTTACTTTAATATGTCCATAGACCAATATATATGATGAAACTGTCCATCAAAACCGTCGAATTAGGTGTCTCCAGTTTTTAAGCGGGTCAGGCTTGGTGTATGTACATAAAACATGTACAAGCTGCACTAAGGGGATTACGGCTGACATTTTAAACGTTTACTGACTATAAAGAAACGTTTTCTATAATTTTTGCTGGAGGATTAATTTAGCATTCGATTTTATGGTAAATTGCTTTCTTAGTTTGTTTCTGGCAGGACTCATACTCTTTTGAAAAAAAAATCAGACATTGTTTTAGTGATCATTGCCCAACAAAAGGGGAGAGAAATTCCTTGATCATTGATTACCCTATCAATTTCCATCTGATCAACCCCAACATGATATGCTGGCGTTTATTGAGTGACTATCGATATTTTTTCCAATTGTATATTCAATCATTACCTTCATATTCGACTGTTTTGCAACGTTGTAGCAAGGCTAAGATATTTACTTACTCGTTGTATTTCTGCTTCCATCTTTGACCCGCCTAGACGGCTACATAAATCATTTAACAGATCTCACCTCCATTGTTCATAGCAACTCGCCCTGACTCTCAGATCAGGATCAGATGATCCATTTAAATCTCCAAGACTCGAAGAATCCAACACTTTTATTCTTAATGACAGCTTCCGGTCGGCGCTCATAAAATCAATTTGCAACGAATCCGATTTCCAACGAATCACAGTCACTCAGCGATTTATAGTTGTCTTGGGATGATTCAGATTTCCACTTAATCACTAATTCTAAAAACACTTTCTTATCACTTGACCGAAAGATGTTCGACTTAAGAACCTTTCACCAACTGACATTAGACCGAAAGGCATCCAATCGAATGGAGGCAAGGTAAGAACTGTAAATGAAACGGATGTTGATGATTCTCCGAAAGATACAGACAAAGAGTATAGATGTTGGGATAATCTTCTCGCCTGCTTTATCTTTGTTCGCCTGTCAAAGACAAATACAATTGGCAAGGCACATGTCGGTCTAAATTTAAGAAACTGGCCAGAGTCGAAATTGAGAAGGTTTCAAGTATAACTATGTGCGATAGAGTTAGTTGGCATTTTGAAGATTATCCTCAGTTTCAGGTCGGCCAAAACAATACAGAAGAACTTTTTCCACCGATTCAACCTCCAGTCGATGGGAAAGTTCCGTGTGTCAGTGTACCAACATATGTTTCTCAGTCTACCAACAAAGGAAATTAACGTGTGCATAACCTATTCCAAATTTTGTTAAAAAATTATTGATTGTTAATGTCGAATTTAAAACAGTACGCATATATTTGTCACAGGAGAAAGATTTGGCCATCAAATTTTACACATAATGACTACAAAAATTTAGGTGGAAACTCGGTCGATTGTAGTTGATATTCACAACTGCTCAATAATAGAGGGTGATATTTTCCTCATAGCACTATACATTTCTATATTAATCCATTAACCATTTTAAGACTAGTCTATAATGATCAATGATGCTTGAGTTATTTTAAAAGAGTATAACAAAGACAAAAACAAGGTATATTTTATTGATGGTCATTCATTTCCCTCATGAATTAGAATTCCATACTTTAAAGAACCAAAATCATGATAGGAAACACTGGTGTTTATCCTGATACTGAGAAAAAAAAGGAAGAATTAGCAAATCACTTCGCCAACACGTTAATCCTGTGCACCTATGAAGTTCGAATTAATTTTTGCGTGGTTTCCATACAATGACACTGTCATCCTTTGTGGTTGTAAAAACTGAAAATCTGATATAGTTTATTTCAGGACCACATCCTTCCTAGTAGACATCTAGAAGCAGTCTTTGCCAGTAGTCATAGGAGCCCAGGAGTGTATAAGTCCCAATAGTTCCGAAGGTGCTCGAAAGTTATGTCTGAAATCGATTTCGGCTTCTAGGTAAAGAATAGCACATCAGGCAGGGATATAAATATCGACATCCTGGCAGCATAAACCTCTATTACTATATTTGTCAAAAACATATCAGTTTCGTAGAGGAGTGTGGATTAGCAAGCTATTCTCATAGACTACTGAAGTGAGTTCGATTCTCATTTGGAATCTTATGCTTGTTGCGTTTTATAAGACTAAGCTAACCTTAATGAATACCTATTGGCCATCTGTTACAGTCAGGTGATATATAGTCCTTAACGTAGTCTCACTGGCTGTTTTCAGTGAGTTCGAATGTAACCGAGTGCTCTCACCCATGTGGCGTGCGGTCAGACAAATTTAGTACAAGTACACACGAGCTTTCCCCTAAAATACGATATTAGAGTGTTCGTAAAACAATTCCTAAGCCACAATAACGTAAAAAGAATGAATGGTCAGAAACTTATATTTAAATGATTTTGAGGGTTCCCAAAATACCCCAGCCCATTTCTATGTTTGGCTACCTTCATGTTGAAGTTCAAGATTCTTTGTCTCCTGATGCTGAGGCAGAAAGCTAGGAATTAGACTGTAAACTTGAAGGCCAGACCTTATGATTTTATTGTTCACAGTTACTAGTAGACACTCAAAGTATCCTTGAAACAGACTGTAATAAAACCAAGCCGTATTCTTCGGAATAACATTCGTGCTGCAACTATTGCCTCTCAGGGTTTGCACTGCCTTTTTAACAGCTGACTGGAAAATTAAAGCTATTTTTGCGTTTTTCTTTTTCTTGTAGATGCAAAAATCCTCCTCAGATGTTTTTGATAAGTGAAAAGAGGAACTGATATAGTTTTTCTTTATATTTGAATGGTGGCGTGGAGCGAACCGTCGAACAGTGGGGATAGCCGTATCTATGATAAACAAAATCGTCGTTGAAATACCTACTAAGGAGCTTTATTCAGCAGTCTTATTCACATTTTAGGAAATCCTTTTCAGAGTTTGAGAACAAGTTTATATTTCACGTAGAATCTGAAGAGAAGTATATATATATATATATATATATATATATATATATATATATATATATATATATATATATATATATATATATATAATGACTGAAGTGACATGAAATTCCGAAATGATGTATCATTCAGTTTTTAAAGCTGTAGAGCTCAATAAACTATATATATATATATATATATATATATATATATATATATATATATATATATATATATATAGAGAGAGAGAGAGAGAGAGAGAGAGAGAGAGAGAGACAATTTATGGGGTAAAAGGAATAAAAATAAATCATTTTAATTAAAGCAGTCAAAAGAAAAATCTGACAAGCAAGAAAGGAAATGAATAAAAATGACGATTTTAAGTGGAAATGCAAAAATAATCTATATTGTTTCCTGCTGTTCATGCAGATTTAGAGTTGGTTCTGATTGCAAAATCACTTGAAAAACAGAATTTAAAAAAATTAGCCTATTAGAGAATAAGGGAAAAACTTGAGAAGTCCTTTTGTGGTCAATAGTTGGATGAGACGCAGACAGCAGGAATAATTAGAATTACTTTTTATTTTGAGGACATTCTCGGTCTATGATTTCTGCATCAAGTGTACGTTTGATTATAAACTTAATCAGAAATATAACTGCAATGATAACATCAGCCATTTCAAGTTTCGACATACTCAAGTAACTTCACTCATCATCCTCGGTTTCTTTACGTCTGTCGTTGGACCTCTTTATCAGGGGCATCGCAAAGCCAATATTCTTTGAACTTGCCCAGTTCGGCATTCCATCATATTTTTCTGTCAATCACAGTTTTGCATCTGATCCACTTTGTGAGTCACACATTTTTGATAGTTGTCTGATATTCTTGCAACATGATTAGCCCATAATCATTTGAGTTTTCCGATAGATTCCTCGATATTCATGACTCTTGTCCTCTTTTTTTAATATACTGTGATATCTTTTGATCTCCGCTTTAATGAACATGATTCTCGACGCTTCCGATAGAGCCTCAGCTGCTGGTTAGTTTCATTTGTATACTGATTCAACCGGAGAGAATGGATATAATTGCTATTTTTGTTGGATAGCTGATATGGGAATAGTTAGAGTATCTTGTCAACAATCTTTTTTCGATACACTCAATCAACCCTTAAACCGATTTCTCCCTTATTCTATAGATACAAAACATCATCTTTACACCATCTTAACAACTTAACAGCGTCTAACAAGATTTATCGCAAGTAACTTCTGTTCTCCTGTGTATTCTCAGTTGGGCTATGAATCAGATAATGATTCTAGACGATCTGTGTACAGTGATGAAAGGGGCTAAAGCGAATGACGGCTATGGAACATCTGATGAGGTATCTCACGAGGATTTTTCACTCTGGCAACGGATAGAATTATGATTCGAGACGATGCATAACATCATTTCCTGAGAGATTTGAAGTTGTCATTATTAGTAAATGCTATACAACCAAATAGTTATTGATTCTTCTGAACGAATCTGATATTTGTAGCACTTCTTATTTCTGATTTTTGTTCCTATCTTCTCAATGTTTATGTCTTTTTTATCATTTTTCATTTTTCGATTTAGTGTATCTGATATTTAGTGCAAATTTGGTTAATTCTGAAGCTGTACATGTATGGGAATTTTAAAGAAAATGTATGAGATACTCCTTGCAATCACTACACACACACACATACACGAACACACATACATACACACACACACACACACACATATATATATATATAAGTGTGTGTATGTTTGTGTGTTTATATATATATATATATATATATATATATATGTGTGTGTGTGTGTATATATATATATATATATATATTGCAACGTAATACTGGTCATGGCTGTCGTAATCAAAGGTATATAAATCTGGCAACATGATGGTATTAAATGACGCCAGGACGCATGGCCACTAATACCCATCGCCAGACTAGGATGTGGGTTTTGCTTTTATAATAGCTCCCAAATAAAGCGATTGTTACTACATACACGTCTGCTATTCTGCAATGGAGTCATTTGTCCTGCTTTTTTCAGCAATTAGAATTGGTCAGATGATTCAAGATTAGGAAATGTTGTTCGACCCAGACGGTTTAAAATAAAGGAACCTCAATCTATGTTTGAACTCCGTTCCTCCCTGTATTCTACATCAATTTAAAGAGAAGGAGGTGCTTTGTTACTTTTCCCCATGCATCCATCATCATCATCATCATCATCATCATCATCATCATCATCAGTCTTTTAACGTCCGTCGTTGGACATAGACCTTCCCTCAGGATTTGCCAAACTTTTCTATCATGGGCATTGCGGAGCAAGTATTTCCTGTACTTGTCTAGCTCGTCAGTCCATCTAATATTCTGCCGGCCTCGGTTGCGCATGTGATCTCGGGGGATCCATCTCGTGACTCGTGATGTCCATTGGTTGTCTACCATTCTTCCAACATGGCAAGCCCACCACCATTTGAGATTTCTAATTTATTCTATGATCTCTCTGACTCTTGCCTTTTCTCGGATGTACTGTGCTGTCTTGTGGTCTCTCCATGTGAGGCCCATCATAATTCTTTCATGTATACGTTACATGGTTCTAAATTTGCGGATATGTCTCTTGCTTAGGTTCCATGTTTCAGCTCCATAAGTGACTATTTGGAGGATGCATTGGTTATACACCCTTCTCTTTAAGATTAATGGGATCTTCTTATTTTTAAAGGTTAAGCTTGCTCTGCCAAAAGCTTGCCATCCTAGTGTGATTCTTCGCTTGATTTCTTCTTCCTCAAGTTCTGTGTGCTCGATTTTGATCTCAGTGTTTTTATCCCCGATGTGGTTGTTGCACATGATCTCCGTCTTGCTGAAGTTCATGTGTAGGCCAACTTTCTTACTCTCTTCATTTAGTTCATGTATCATTAGTTGGAGGTTGTGTAGGTTCTCTGCGAAACGGGCAATGTCGTGTGCAAATCATAGGTTTCTCAGATACTCGCCGTCTGTTTTGATTCATTTACTCTCGTAGTCTAGTCTTCTGAAGATCATCTCCAGGCAGGCTATGAACAGTTTAGGTGAGCTGTTATCACTTTACCAGCCATTGACCACTATTTGGAATCTTTGATGTTCTCTGATTCCCAGGCCGGGCTCCTGAAAGAAAGATAGCGATCGTACCAATGGTAAATCCTAAAATGTACTGAACTTTTCAAAAACATTGCAAACCCACACTATAATCGAAATCGGGAAATGGAATGATAAACTATGAATTGAACAAGAATGTATGTCAAGAAATGTTAAAGGTACCGAATATTGAAAAGAACCCTCTCACATATCGAGCCGTGTGGAACTCATAGGTAATTATCATCCACTTAAGCGACCACTAATCTATATGAAAGATCTGTGGGCGTCACACGAATCCAGTAATTCTTCTTAATAATAACACACACGTCATATACAGACTCGGCAACGTATTTCACCAGCAGAGTCTGATTATACTGTCCTTGGATTGCAATAGGAGACCAGGAACATGATTTGGAATTTGCAGATCGAGAACTCAAATAGAATCAGATCACAGAAGTTATAATCAATAGACACACAACTTCGTCGATCGGAAATCAGAGGGAAACTTCATACGATGACAGGAGGCTCGGATATTAGCGGTGATTATTGCTGGTCAGGAGTTAAGGTATATTTACGATCCAATCTTAAGGTGCAATTTGACTAGGGATGAAGATGAATAACAACATATATATATATATATATCTACTTACAGACACACATATATATATGTATGTATGTATGTATGTATGTATGTATGTATGTATGTATGTATGAATGGATACATACATATATGTATATGTACATTGTATTTATCTATTTTTCGTTTATGCAAGTTTGCATTTATCTACATCCCACGTCAAATTGCATATGTATATATATATATATATATATATATATATATATATATATATATATATATATGTCCCATAATGGTGTGTGTAATTATGTATATATATATATATATATATATATATATATATATATATATATATGCGTATCTATATATTATTTGTATAAACTTGTACATATATATATATATATACATATATATATATATATATACAAGTTTATAAAATGCGCATGCATACACACACACTTATACAAATATATATATATAATTTAAATAATCAACCATCAAATTGAGTGTGTTTTCCATGCAGTTATATGATATTTTGGTTGTCGTCTATTTCCTAACATTATCAGTAAGAGTGCTCGATGGTTTATAGTGAAATTTAAGTTCCAAAAGGCTAATCTCCTTTAAGTTACCAGAAATATTTCGAGAGTTGTGCTGTTTTAAAATTGAGAAGAATCTATTGTGGTTGTAGTATCTACCTTTCCATTGGTCTTAATAGTAGTGTAATATTTGCCCTGTTAACAATGAATACACTACCAAGAGCTGTATATATCTAGCACTAATCACAACAGCCACACAATTATTATTATTCAAATATTACTTTCTTTAAAACTGATTAATCCCAGACCTTTTTATTATTGTGATCACCATTGACACCCATGTTTAAAAGAGAAACTAAGAATTTTAGAATGTAATGACAGAACGAAGTTCTCAACCAAAACGACATCAAATGCAGACACCAAGGAAAATTCAAACTGTAACCAACACAAGATTTAGTGGAAAAAATACTATACAATGGAAAATTAACATCCACTATAACTCATAGTAATGATAATCAAATTCACGTACTAATACCCTCTTGGATTCATATCATGAATTTGATTACAAATCCACACTACACCCTGAGTAACTACAATCAATTCGATCCAAATATAGTTTTAATATCCAAAATCGCATTGAGACAGCAACAACAACAACAAACACGATAATAATAATAATAATAATAATAATAATATAGAAAAATGCGCAATCATGGTGATGCATAAAGGAAGGCTTTCAATGACTGAGGGAATTGAACTTCCGGACAACAACAAGATTAGGGCATTGACTGCACAAGACCGATACAAGTACCTAGGTGTCCTTGAATGTGACACGATAAAACGGGAAGAGATGAAGGAGAAAATAAAGAGAAAATACCTCAGAAGGATAAGGAAAATATTAGAAACCAAATTAAACAGCAGAAATCTAATAAAAGGAATGAACACCTGGGCTGTGTCAGTAGTTAGGTATACAGGACCATTCCTAGGATGGACAAGGGAAGAGCTCCAATCAATGGATAGGTGAACAAGGAAACTTATGACGATGCATAAAGCATTACACTCTAGGGATGATACAGATAGACTATACGTTAAGAGAAAAGAAGGTGGTAGGGGGCTCATCAGCATAGAAGATTGTGTCCAGAGAGCTAAAGTAGTCCTAGATAGATATGTGCAAACAAATAGTGAAGAAATCATAAAGAGCGCGAGGGATAGTGCAACAAACAATAAAGTAGAAAACAATGGAACAGTACAGCAAACTAGAAAAGAAAAGTGGGAAGGGAAAAAATTGTACGGCGAGTTTAAAAGACGGATACAAGATATAGCAGACGAGAAATCATGGACGTGGTTACGAAAGGGAAACCTTAAGAGAGAAACAGAATCGCTCATCATGGCAGCCCAAAACAAAAGCATAAGGACAAACTACATAAAAGCAAAAATCGACAGAACACAGACAAACAGCAAATGCCGCATGTGCGGTGAAAGAGATGAGACAGTAATCCACATAACTAGTGAATGTAGCCAACTCGCCCAGAAGGAGTATAAGCATAGACACGATAGAGTAGCAACGATGATACACTGGGAACTAAGTAAACAAATGGGATTCAACCATGGGGAAAAGTGGTATCAGCACAAGCCAGAGGCAGTTTTGGAGAATGACAACCACAAACTACTGTGGGACTTTGACATCCAAACTGACCACCTCATCCAGGCAAGAAGGCCGGACTTAGTAATAGTAGACAAAAAAAGGAAGGCCTGCCAAATAGTAGACGTTGCTGTACCTGCAGACCATAGAGTAAAAAAGAAGGAGGGTGAAAAAAGGGAAAAATACCAGGACCTAGCAAGGGAGTTAAAGA
The DNA here is from genome assembly GCA_963457665.1 of Thysanoteuthis rhombus. Taxonomy (NCBI): domain Eukaryota; kingdom Metazoa; phylum Mollusca; class Cephalopoda; order Oegopsida; family Thysanoteuthidae; genus Thysanoteuthis; species Thysanoteuthis major. The sequence continues at coordinate 6,348,129 of OY735218.1, forward strand.
AAATGTGGAACATGAAAAACCAGGGTAGTACCGGTCATAGTGGGAGCACTAGGAACTGTCCACAAAACGCTGAGGGAGACACTGGAGGAGATCGGGATTAGGGGGAGGATAGAGACCGTACAGACCACAGCACTGCTGGGAACTGCACGGATACTGAGGAAGGTGCTAGAGATATAAGTACTGCAACGAATAGTAGCTCTGTCATGATATGCGAAAGAGAGAGGAGACGTTAGCTGAAGACCTGAGGAGACTTGTTGTCACTCAGCCTTCAGCGATAATCACTGGGCAACCGGTGTGAAACTGTAAATCGCAGAATTACTGCGACCTATGAGTACTAGGAGAGGAGGGCTGGAGACTTGAGGAGACTTGCTGTCACTCAAACTCCAGCGGTTACCACCAGGCAACTGGTGTGAGATTCCAAATAATAATGATGATGATGATGATGATGATGATGATGATGATGATGTCGCCAAAAATGAAAATTAGAAATTTTAACTACTATGATCGTAAGGGGTTCGAATACACCAACATTAAAAGTATAAATAAAAAAAAGAAATGATCAATTACAATCATGGTTAAAGAAAATATTCAAATAAACAGTAACTTACAAAGAATATACAAATAAGTCATAGTCAAAATAAGAAACCAATCAACTAAAAAACCCATTTACCGTATATCTTACACTACAGTAAAAAAACACCTTCACGAAATCAAATACGCTTACAAACCACTCCCAATATGATGTCCGCTAACAGCACATCTTCATCTCCCCCATCCGTCTTTTATCGTATGTGGTTGGACATAGAACTACTCCAAGATTTGGCACATTTCCTAATAGTAGGCATCAAGCAGCCAATATTTTCGGAACCTACCCGGTTGGTCTCGCCATCTCATACTCAGCCGGCCTCGGCTCCGCGTTCGATAAAACGAAACAGGAAGAAAACATTTCGAAGAAATACCGATTATGTTTTACCTGGTTTTGTCTTATACTGCACGCACGTGCACTAACACACACACACACACACACACACACACACTGTATACATACATACATATATATATATATATATATGTATATATATATATATATATATATATATATATATATATATATATATATATATATGTATACATATAGATATAATATTGTTGATTTTATACATATACATATATATATAAATATATGATTGTGCATTTTATATATATATATATATATATATATACATATATATATATATATATATATATTTATATATATATATATAAATATATGATTGTGGATTTTATATATATACACATATATATATATATATATAAATTTATGATTGTGGATTTTATATATATATATATATATATATGTATATATATATATAAATATATATATGTATAAATATGTATATATATATATATATATGTATACATATGGATATAATATTGTTGATTTTATACATATATATATATATAAATATATGATTGTGCATTTTATATATATATATATATATATATATAAATATATGATTGTGGATTTTATATATATACACACATATATATATAAATTTATGATTGTGGATTTTATATATATATATATATATATATATATATATATATATATATATGTATAAATATGTATATATATATATATATATATATATATATATATATGTATAAATATGTATATATATATATATATATATATATATATATATACTTGGAGTATCATAATATATATGTGTTAAACATTGAGAGAAAATAAATGAAAGAAAGATAGAAAAGTACATAAATTACATTATCAGATATCAGTGGGGGAAAGTGATCGAAGTAACACAATATGTGCTGATGTTCAAAGCTATAAATGTGTTTGTGGGGAGGGTTCTATATCTTTAATTAGACAGCTAAGTATTTTATTGGTTGGGGGATGCAAACTTGGAATTCCTCGATAAAGCAGCGATCAGACCTACGGTGATTTGATATTGCATGGCACGGTCAACTCAGGAAGTGAGTAGGCACTCCTTCCCTCTCTGACTGATGACACATGGGGATTGACATGACCAGCACTCCATAAATGGATAACTGAGAAGGCCACGGTGAGTGCTCTCAAGTAATTTAACACGAACGCGCCTTCATGTTCAAGTTGTATTATAAAAAAGTTTACTCACACAGAAGTCAATTTATAGCTAAGTTCATATAGACCAAAATGATTTTAAACAAAAGTGATTTAGACAAAAAATGTTTTTGATTGGTATTAACGGAAGTGGTGGGCCAAGGTTAATGATTGCACTTACACACCTTATTTTGAGAGCCCAACACGCATATTTGATGCTGAAAATTACAAAGCAAAATCTCGGTTAATTATCACCGTATTCAGCGTTTCTTCATGATTTTTTTCCTTGAGTATCAATTTTTTTTAGCGCAGATTATGACTAACGATTTTAGATTAGGTTTTTTTCTTTCAATCGGCCAGTCATGTTGTAAGAATGGCAGACAACTGATGGACATTACGACTCACAACATTGATCCCAAGAGATCATATGCAAAACCGAGGCCAACAGAATACAAGATGAAGAGATGAACTAAACAAATTCAGAAAATACTGACTCCGCGACGCCAATGATAGAGAATTGTGGCAAGTCCTGGAGAAAGTCTATTTCCAACATCAGACGTTAAAAGATTGATGATGATGACCATCGATAAAGGGGAGTGGTTAAGTAGAGGCATATCTAGAGAACGGTGGTAAAAAAATGCCCATATTGAAAAATAATATATCTATACAAATTAGTATATGCACTGTGAATACTTTGATGCAGAAGATAACTAATATTTACTTCAGCTTAGTTTGACACACGGTAACTCTCCTCCTCCCTCTCTGTGTATATGAATACGTGCGTATACGTCGTCAAATGATTTTATATGCGTGTATGTTGGGAGGAGGAAAACAATAAAGGCATATATTTGTATCTGCGTATGTGTAGTCGAAAGTAGATTGATTGATGGTTTATGGAACTTATCCTACTTACGTCAATTGTTAATTATTCATTCAACAGATATAAATATACGTCCATCTTGATCTCTGCTTATTATCCTCAAGATGCGACACAGATTTAGTTAGTAAAATAGATCTGTTTGTTAGGAGTGCTGCTCTCCTACTAAACATCAAAAGTTATCTATGATCTCGGATCACAGAGTACTGAATCGATCAAGCATAACGATTACTGCTCAAGCTATTCTTAAGTTTTCTCATACTTATACTCAAGACAACGAGTTTTTTTGTACCTCCTCGAGCCAATTGATATGTTGGTAATATGAAGTTCTGTATTGTATTAAACGCTGACTGCTTTACCCTCTATCATACGGTATGGATTGATGTTTGTAAGTTTTTGATTTTTGAAGATTTGAGGTCTAGAAAAAGTAAACCGGACTGTAAGCGATCTGGCCTATTTTTACGTTAAACTCGATTCATGACGTGATCGAATTTCTATTGAATAGTTCTAGAGAAAAGGAAATATTAGCCATGTGTTATGAGCATATATAAGTAAGGATATAGCACAAACTATGGAAGAAAGAAAATGAGAAAAAAGGAAGAAAGATGGATAAATGATAAGAGTAATCGATCTGTTTAGTTGCATTCGGCGAATTCCATTTGAGCAGCCAGTACAAACTCAGTTGAAAAAAAAAGAAAGATATTTTGATACTTTCCTGCTTTTGAAATATTTATCTGAAATTTTGCATGACTACAAAAGAGACAGTACCACAAATACGTCGATGATTCAAAAAAGTTTATATTCATTGAGGTGTGCGTATTTTAGTCACTCAGTAGAAACAAGCAGGTGACCATTGTCATTTGGCAGCATGTTGGGGCTGATCAATTGAAAAATCGGAAAAAAATCATCGACAAATGAGTAATTCACTGATCTATTGGTCTGTTATCTCTAAAACAGTCCGAATTTCAAAAAAGAAAAGAAGCGATTATGATTGGTTCCAAAAACCATATTAAGGACCAGTTCAGTATAAATTCATATTCTGGATTGAACCTTCTTCAGGATTATTTTTCCAAGCAGAAGATTCAATTTTCAGTCCGTCAGTTCCATCGATTGGGTGTATACGCGTGATAGATATTCCCTTTTCCTTTATTTGCATACATAACTTTTCAGTGTTCAGTATACTTTCAATATTAGTTTTTTTATATTAATATTGAGAAACAGAGGCGGGGAGAGTTTGTCTGTGTGAGAGGGAGAGGCAAAAGAGAAAGAGAGAAGAGTGCTGACTGGATTGTGAGAGCCTATTCTTTCAGACCAAATTGACTTTTGTCTAAACGAACTTCTTCATATTAAATTACTTGAAAGCACTCACTAAGCACTCCCTTGATTATTTTATTGTGAGCTAGGGGTTCAAGCCTATAATTAGTCAACAATGTATATTTGGCCTGCATCCCCCACCTAATAAGGTGGGGGATGCAGGCCAAATATTTGCCGTTAAAGTGTTTTGAAATCGTTTGCATTGGTCAGCTTGAAAGTTAAACACTCTTCCTTTTTCAGGCTTTCTATTGACACATGGGATGTACTGTTATACTTTAAGTACTATTGTGCACAAGTTCACACGGACAAAAATCTATTCAGAACAAAGTTCAGTCAGATCAACATATCAAACGAAAGTGAATTTGACAAAATGATTTTTGTCAAAGTGTTGTATACGAAAGTGACGTATCCGTGTATATATATATATATATATATATATATATATATATATATATATATATGTGTATGTGTGTGTGTGTGTGTGTGCGTGTGTGTGCGTGTGTGTGTGCATGCATGTGTGTAGATGAAAATGACAATTGGAAGATGAAGTGAAAAACCCAAAAGATAAGTGTGACATCTCAAAATTTGTTCTTATTCCATGGACACAGTTCGATGCATTTCGATGAGAACCGGCCATCTTTTCCAGAAAAAAAGGTTTGCATCGGTTTCAGAGAAAAAATCATGCTGTTTATATTTCGATACCGAAGAGGAGAATATGAAAATTCGGAGAATATGTGTCAAATTTGAAAATATCACTTACATACCTTATTTTGAATGTACAACATTTAGATTAGATAGATAAATTAGTTTGCAAGTCAAATTCTAAGTCATAATTGCAAAATTCAGCGTTTCTCCATGATTTCTATAAAGTGTTTTAGCGCAGATTAAAACCAAGGATGAGGGATGAACATTTGAGTGACAATATATTTAGAAAGCAGCGGTAAGAAATGCTCAAATGAAAAAATAATATAAATGTATATGAAATTGTATATACTGTGTAAATACTTAAATACAGATTATATTTGATATTATCTTTGATTAAGTTTGACAAATACAAATAGCTGCTGGGTGGTGGTTGAGGATCGAACTCGTTACAGTCAAAATAGTCAACATCATCAGCTTGTAACCATTATTAAGTGGATTGTGGAAGATAGCATTCAGCAAAATCACTAGTTTCATAATCGTGCAGTGACACACACATACTTTTGGTGTAGCAACGTGCATATACTCTTCCCTTTCTCTCTCTTAAACTCTAGTATCTTATTCCTTCCAACACCGAAACATCTATCAACTTAGCCTAACATACCATCATCAAAATTATTTGGGACTTGTGATGCTCAAATTTTCCTTCGTGCCCTCCCTAAATATATACATAAATGTGTACTTTCAGGAGTGTTGAAGGTTTGTTATACATGTGAAATGTGTGTACAGTAAGGGAATGAATGCATATATGTGTATATGCAAATAGTTAATCAAAAGCATATTAATTGGAGAGTAAAGCTTATCGTACATACGCTAATTGCTAATCATTTAATCAACATACAAAGATGTGTCCATCTCGATCCCTGTTTATTAACCTCTACCTGCAACTCAAACTTAGTTGCATGTTAGGTGAAATTGATCAGTTGGGTGTGCCGCTTTCCTATTAAAGAACAGAAGTTATCTATAATCTAGGATCACGGAGTACTGAGTCGATCAAGCATAACAATTACTGCTTAAGCTTAAGCTATTTTTGATTTTTATCCTTAAAGTTATGCTTGGAACAGAGAGTTTTTTGTGTTTCTACGAGCCAATTAATACGACGGTGATGTGATGTTCTTTATTTATTGTACGCTGCCAGTAAAAATAAATGTTTAAGAATTCAGACCAGCATGATATCAAACGGAAGTGAATCAATCAAAAATTTTTTTAACTAAACTGATATAAACAAAAGTGGTGAGTCCATATATATATACATGTATATATATATATATATATATATATATATATATATATATATATGAAACTGATGATTAAAATATTGAAGTGAAAAAATCAAAACATTATCTCAAAATTTGTTATCATTATTTCGTGGGCGCAATTGATGCATTTTGACGGGGATCAGCCATCTTTTCCAGAAAAAAATATTAGTAAGGATTTCACTGAGAAAAATATACCGTCTACATTTCAATGCTGAAGGAGAGAATGTGGAAATTTGAGAAATATATCTCGAAGTTTTATAATGACACATACGCACCTTATTCTGAATTTACAACATACAGATTAGATGCTGAAAATTACTGACCAAAGTTGTAAGTCATAATGGGTAAATTCAGCGTTTCTCCATGATTTTTATAAAGTTTCTTTGCGCAGATTACGGCCAATGATAACGGGTGAATGTTTGAGTAACGATATATTTAGAGAGTAGCCGTGAAAAATACTCAATTTAGTTTTTCAGAAGTAGATTAATTGATCGAGTATGAAACTTATCGTTCGTACGGTAATTGTTAATTATTTAATCAACATATATAGACGTGTCCATTTTGATCACAGCTAACTAAGCCTCACATACAACTCAAGTTCTGTTGCATATGCAGAGAAATTGATTTTTGGGTGCGCCACTCTCTTACTAAAGATCAAAAGTTATCTATGATCTCGGATCACAGAGTACTGAGTCTATCAAGCATAACGCTTTCTGGTTAGACTGAAGCTATTTTTAAATTTCATCCCTATACTTATGCTTGAAACTAAGAATTCTTTGTGCTTTTTCGAGCCAATTAATATGTTGCTGATGCGAAGTCCTGTATCGTATCAAACACTGCCTGTTGTAACATCTACCTCATAGTAAAGATAAATGCTTATGAGTTCTTCTCTTGTGTAAGTTTTGAGGTCGAGGAAAGGTAGTCCAGCTTGAAAGCAATATGGCCAGTTTTTACGTTAAACTCGATGCGTGACGAGATTAAATTTCAGTTGAAGGATTCTTAAGAAATAACTGGTAAGCTGTGCGTTATGAACAGGTATAAGTAAGAAAATAACTCAAACGATTGAAGAGAGTAAATGAGAAAAAGGAAAAAAAAAAGGAAGAAAGAAAGATGGATAGAAAATGAAAGTAACTGATCTGTTTAGTTACGTTTGGCAAGTTCCATTCAAGGGACCTGTAATATGATACATACGTAGCGAGCAAAACAGACTCACTTGGAAAGTAAATGAAGATATTATGATAGTTTTGCACTTTTTAAATGTCTTTCTGAAATTTAGCAAAACTTCAAAAGAGGGCGTATCACAAATACGTCGACAAATTGAGAAGTAAAATTCGTCAAGGTACGCATTTTGCTACGTGTGACTGATCAATAAATAGTTAGACGGAGAGGTGTGGTTAGTTATTCAATACAAAAGTCATGTGGATATTGTCTTTTAGCAGTATGTTGGGGGCTCAATTTTTTTTTAAAATTGAAAGAAAAGTTGTGCGATGAATAAGTTTAGCTTTCTGTTACGATCATTGAAAAAGTTCGATTTTTCAAAAAACAAAGCAAAATAGCAAGTGTGAATTTGAACAAAAACTAATTAATAATAGGTTGATGAATAAGTCTGGTTAGACACTCGATAGAAACCATCATGTGACCATCGTCATGTCTTAGCATGTTGGGGATGATCATTTTAAAAATATGGGAAAAGCTTGATCGATTAATATGTTACTTCTCTTGATCTATCTTTGGGCTTTAGACACTAGAATAATTTTCGAAAAATCAGAAAAAAATGAGTGAACACTACCAGAAACAGACTGACGGACTAATTTTGAATAAACTTATCTTTTAAACTGAACCAACTCAGAAAGGATTTTCAGAAAAACAAAACCTGTTTTTTCTAGACTAGAATAAAAAGTAATCGTTTCAAGTTTTCAGCCTCCTATATGTATGCATGACATACATAACCAGCCAGTCTGTGAATCTAGACCAAATTGAAAACTGAAGAAATCTACATTCATGTTGACAATATTGACGTTGATAGTTTTGCCTCACAATTTCTGATAGCTAGATGGCTAGATTGATAAAACCAGGCAGTTTGTGAAAACAGACGAAAATTGAAAATTTGAAAAATCTACATTCATCTTAACAATATTGTCGTTGACAGTTTTGCTTCACTAGCTTTACTAATTAGCTGAATAGATACAAAGATTGTATATTGCGTTTGCCAATGTTTTACTGAACCCCTTCCCTTATTTCTGATTTTTGTATACTCAGCCTTTCAGTGTTTAATCTTTTTTCATTATTTTTGTTCGTTTGTTGAAATTTCTTTTAGACCAAAATGAAAAAGGCTGGGAGCATCCAAAGCGAAAAGAGAGAGAGAGAGAGAGAGAGAGAGAGAGAGAGAGAGAGAGAGAGAGAGAGAGAGAGAGAGAGAGAGAGAGAGAGAGAGAGAGAGAGAGAGAGAGAGAGAGATTGGGGGTATTGATAGGTCGATGAGAGCCAAATTCACTTTCTTTGAGCTCAAATGGAGAGAGAAAGAGAGATAAATATCTACGAGTGTAAAATTCACTTTTTTTTAGACCAAATTTAAAAACGGGGAAGCATAAACAGAGAGAGAGAGAGAGAGAGAGAGAGAGAGAGAGAGAGAGAGAAAGAGAGAGAGGGAGAGAGTGAGAGAGAGAGAAAGAGAGATGAACTCCTTGTTGCTTGTAGGTACCTCAATGATAGAATTATAAAGGAAGACCTTCTTTTGAAACGACGCAGGAATAGAAGAGGAAGGAAGTAAGGGAGTAGGGAAGTTACAAAATCTATGAGAGCCAAATTGACTTTCTTTCAGGACCAATTGAACTTCAGAAAAACTCTCAAATCGATTAATTGTTGGAGTCATCATGAAAATTTGTATTTTCCAATGAGATAGCTACATTTCGATGAAAATAATTTCGACGATTACCGAATCGGGATTCAATAATTGAGTTAACAACATAGGAGTTTTTGAATTATTCTGTTCTTATTTTCCATCACCAAAAAAAGTACAAACAAAAATCCTACTTTTTCTCGTGAAGAATTCGTATAAATATCAACTTTTTCTCATATAATAGTTCCTGGCAAGAGGAAAATGAAGGCAGAGAGAGAGAAAGAAAAAGAGAGAGGAGGTCGGAAGAGCGAGAGTGACAGAGAAAAAAAAAAGTAACTCACTATTTAAAAGTTTGCGACAAACCATAAACTTTGGAAAAGAACACACAAAAATTTTTTTTTATACTTTTGCTTATCTAATAAAATTAGAGAGAACTTTTTCTTAGTAAGACAGTAAAGAATACCTTTTTGTCATACGTTCGAAAAACGCAGAGTAATTTCTTTGATTTTCTGTCCACATACTGGCTTAGTAGACATTTTTTACCCGCAAATCCAATTGGAACCAATCGATATCTAGCAAGATTATCTTTGTTATTTTTTCTATTCGATAAAGCATTATCAACCATTTAAACTTTTTTGACGACTGTATTGTTCTATCCTGATTTTAATTGCTAACAGACATAAACTTGCGATCAAAAGCAACTAACATCACGATGCAAGACAATGATCAGCAAAACTTGGTAATGATTGAAATACATTGAAACACTAGTGGAAAGAAATTGGTAGTAACAACTGGAATCTAATTACTGCAACATCGCCTCCCTCCCCGAGGTACAGGTAAGCAAAATTGGAACGTGTTGCAAGGTTGTCTGCAGTTAGTTAATTAACTGTGAAGAATTCGTGGTTTGATACTGAGTTCATTGTTTTTATAGGTTCTACGACCCCAACACCCGAATGACTGCTTTTGAATCATTGTACCTGGACAGTAACCGCCCCCTCCATGACATAAGCATAGCAACTGTAAAGTCAACAATCATATCTATGGATGAATTGTCCAGGGGACGTTTTTCTAAAGTGGGGTCAATCGTTCTGGGGGTAGATATCCTGATACCACGTTTATGTTTAATGCTTATTAACGCTTTTGCAAAATATATTGATACTTTCTTTTAATGTTTTGCACTTGTCATTGGCATGCCACGATAGTTGACGGAGAAGAGAATGGTTGAATGAAAACGGACTCAAACTACTCTCCAAAAACTTACAAATCGGCCAAGCAGTAGCAGACCCCCCCCCCAAAAAAAAACAACAACTGTTCACATCATACAAAGTCCGCGTAGGGGTCGGGGATCCAGACATTTAATATTAACGAATGAATAGTGTAGCTACAGCAATGGCACTTTAATCCCTTTGAAAATTGATCCTTTGTATGTCACATGTACATCATACCCTCCCTTCTCCTTTTAAAACAGTCTGCAAAATCCTCCTTTGGGGTGTCATTAGCTGCCTCATCGCGTTTGGATTATTCTTATTGATTGTCCAAAATTTCCTTTGGGAGAGCCAAAAGTCATTGGGGACAAACACTTGACTATGAGTGGCTGATAGATGTAGACTCCAAAACATCTTAAACGAGACATAAAGAAGGAACAGACTTGAATGTGAAAGTCACACTGTACACAAGGTCGATAAATAGCGTCTCAGTGTCGACTGAGAAACTCCACGGTTGATCTGTCTACATTCGTGCAACGCTGTCTCCTTTTATGTCTTGTCAATAACCAGTCCTTGAGATACTGGGAATGGCTGAAAACTTCCCAGACATATTGTCTGCAAATACAGGTGACAAGACATTTACTAATTTGATAGTTTCCAAGGTGCATCAAAGCCAAGCCACTGGTTCTTGAAATGTTGAGTCAGACTTCATATAATCTGCAAATAATTTCGACCCGATATTCTTTCACTCAGATTCCTTTGAGAAAGTCACTTGCTATCAGTCCTTGTTCGTGAGTTTTAGTAATAAATGCGAATGAATATATCATACTACGTATATCGATCCGCAAAAGGAAAGCAGTATCAATATAAATAATGCCTCATTATATTACAGCAAACGCCTTCCCCGTGTTACTGACTATGCAAATTAATAAATTTACTTATCAATGTTAAATATAAGATAGATAATTTATTATAAGTAAAATGCAATTTGTACCCTTGTGCTTACTACGGCTTAAGCTGTTCCTTCCCGGGTTCAACATATCTCAAGTGTTTCCATCTCAGCTAGACTTCGGTCTTTCCGGTTTTCAGTATGTCAAATAGACTTGAATGTATCACTCACTCCACCCAGAACAAGATAGGGAAAGATACAGATGAATGCTTTTCCCAAGGGTGTAGTGCAGAGTGAACACAAACTCTGACAGTTTGAACTCAATCGTCTAATTTAATTCCCTTGTGTTATTGTTTTTTTTACCACTAGGCCAACTGGCACTTCTGGTACTTTATAAAAAAAAACAACAAAAAAAAAAACAAAAACAAAAAAAGCAGCAACATAATCTTTAATATTCCATCGTAAAATTTGACTGAGCGCATCTCTGAGAAATTGGAAAGGCATTCAAACAAGCCTACGCGTATTTGTAACATAATTTTTCGTAGACATGTTAGACTTGTCAGTTTGGGTAAGTTGGCTAATGTGTCAGCTGTCGATCTCATCTTTGCTGTAATTACTAATCATAGAAGGCAATGGTTAATTGCATGCATCGAGTTAGTCTGTTTTACCGGGGCAGACAATGAAGAATTAGCTCCCTTGAATAAAGTGAGTACTGAACTACAGTTTGAAAAAGTAGATTTTACACATCAGTTACAGTGGGAGTTCAGGAATTGTGAGGTTCCAGGTTCGATTGGAAAAAAAATGGAAGTCTTGGGTACTGGTAGTCTCCATGAAAAGTGGCTATTATTATCGATAGATAAAAAATTGCTTTTACGCTGGCTACGACTTCCGGTCCCAGTCCCGGGCATCAAATATCAAGTTTCCTCCTTGTTCCCATATCTCAGCAAGGAGACATAGGAGTAATTCAGGGTTGGTGATACATTGACAATATGCCGACCAGCACTCTAACATGAATTTGTGCCTGTCTAAACAGCATTAGTATGAAGTGAACGCAGATTATTCGAGTCGGATATCAGACTGACTGATCTCATTTTCTGTGCTACCAATCACGTGAAAATCAGGAAATATTTGTTTATTCAGAAGTATTGATTACCTTCTGATGTTGGAAAATACGGGTGTGCACTGCACGGATCCAGGGTGGTCAACAATGACAGGTCCTCATGGAATGATAAATGCTTTCAAGGACCGGAAAACTCAAGTGGTTTTGTCGGCAGACAACAGTCTGCGTTTTCCAAACTGATATCAATCAAGACGGGTACTTCAGGGAGAGATAAGCGTTTTGCTGATTCACAAATCCTTTCTGGTGAAACAATTGTCTTCAAGTGGTATTTATCGCCAGTAAAAGAATTGTTTATTTTCATGGCTTAATTAACTTGGGTACGCGACGTATGTTATCTACATCCTAACCACAGGGTCTTTCCAATAGAAGGTCATTCACAGCCGTGGTCAACGGAGGACACTGACATTTGAAGCAGCAGTCGTTGCTCTCACCCGGAGCGGAAAGATTTCCCACTTTTCTCTAGCAACCCAGCCAACTTCCCCGCCCTCAGTCAGTTTTCCTTGCCTTTTAACATACAGCTGCCGTGTCGTATTACTTGGCATCATTCATAAGCTGTGGAACCCGAGGTTGAGTTGAGGAGAAATAAACCAGACATTAAATTGTTACCGTGGCATTTTCTTCTTTTTTGTCTCTGCTATTTTTCGCCTTTAAAACTGACAAGCAAAGTCCTAAATTTTAGTTGCTGCATTATCTGCTTCTGTAGTTCATTACGCAATAGGTGTGTAAATTGGTTATCATGACCAGTTCTCAATCTTCGATATGAGGGCTTGAACCTTGGAGATTCGACGATAAACACTGTGACAGTTCTAACGAGATAATTAGACGAGATGAAAGAATAAGTAACAGTAATAAGTGATCATCAGATTTTGACAAAAGAGCAACACATACATCTTTTTTTAAATTTTGGGTTTTCTCTTTTTTCTTTAACCATGGACCATGATTTCAATAACATGATGGTGCATCTAACTAATGAGGTGCAATCATTATGTGACACGTTTAGAAACTCCAGCATTGCAAGCGTCTCTCTTGCAAATATCACAATATTTGATGGGAAAAAGAGAAGTATCTTCCATAGAAGAAAGGTGAAAAAATATCTCATAGTTAGAAGAATAGGAGAGGAGGAAAGGGCACTGGTTGCATGTTAGTTCGTGACATGAAAATCTGAGGACCTCATAAAATAATTCCTCGAGTCGGTTCCAGGTAGAATTATGAGTGAGTTGCAGAGGTTAGTGGGTAGGAACTTTTCGGAAGCCATACATCCAATGGACACGATGCGTTGGCTATCAAATGTACAACAACAGGAGGATAAAAGTGTGGACAAAATTAAATATAGAGAAATTTTTCTGTATAAGAAGACCTTTCGGGTGAAATTTGGAAACCTGAAACTGAAAATAGGTAGTTTATGCATTTAGGAGTGGGTTAAGAGATATAAAAATTCGGCAACTGCTTATTACACAGAATCCATAGACTTTGGAAGAAGCAGGAAGGATAACGCTGGTTGAATTTTCATCCTATCCTAAACGAAGAGGATGGGTCTAGATTAGTTCATGAAAATAGACCACCTCAGACGACGAGTAAAAATAGAAGCTGTAGATAAGCATAGAAAAAGAGCCAGTTGCTCAGTAGACAAAGCGAGTAATGGAAGTTGAGAATCGAAAAGAGGAAAAAACAAAAACAAAACAAAACAAATATAAAAATAATTGACCACCCGATCGGAGAAATTTCAAGCGACCGCACAGTACTTCTTGGTGATGGGGTTGGGAAAGTCACATTGAAAAACAATGTCTGACCTTTCAGGGAAACTAAAACCGCTCGTTCAAAAAATGAAGGTCGCAAGGGCACGAATAGTTGTACTAATGGTAAAAACTAATGGAATGGGAAACTTCAGTACAATTACAATTGGAATCGATGATGCAAGTTATCGTGCACTTGTCGGAATTAGTGCAGATACCTCCGTCATCCACGCGAAAGTATTTCAGGTAATGAAGCGGATGCCACCACTTATGGTTGGTAAAACCGACTTGCAAACCGCTAATGTGTCGTTATCATCAGTTGACGGCTACCCGAAATTTGACTTTCGAGTCAGGAAAATTCCAACTAATCACGGATTTAACGTGGTGAAAAATAGAAGTATAATATTAGGACGTGATTGGTTGCAAGCAACGCTGTGCGTATATATATCCAATCAAATTTGCGCATTAGAGATTAATATGTGTCATTGGAACAGAATTATCTCATAGCAAATATAGCACATATAACTTGCACTGCAGTGTGAAAGCACCAGACAAGAACTATATGAATACTTGGAATTAAAAATAAATTGGATAAGCGTAACAAATATTGTATTGAATAGCTAAATTCTGAATATTTATGAAATTTCTCTGGAGTATCAGTTACTAATGCAATAGTGAGACTAGATGATCACCAAAAAATAACCGTGGTCATTCCTAATAATACAAACCAGGCTATAAAACTGTATCATAAATTGACAGAGCAGCAGGAGATAACCGCCATAGTATCAATCTAAGCAGCATAGAGGTACTCAGTTAGTTTAGAGCCATGACCAAAAGATTGAAGAATAACATGGATTCATTTGTAGCCACTGATAAAGATCCTGGTAGAGCTGATACAGTGAGGATTACAATAGATACTCGAAATCATAATCCCATAAGGAAGACTCAGTTCTGTAAGCCCTTAAAACAATCGGATGATGTAGGTAGAGCATAAATGAAATGTTGCAACCTAGAGTTATTGAGAAATCCCGTATTCCTTGGTCATAAGGACGGAAAAACTTTTTTGTGTAGATTACAGAGCATTGGAATAACATCACAAGAAGCAATGCATATCCCCTTCCAATTATTAATGATATACTGGCTACTTGAAGTGAAACGAGATATTTTCCTAGATCAGTCTCGAAACTGGTACTGGTAGATGGAACGACGAAAATGATGAAGAAAAGACAGCGATCACTTGCCATAAAGAATTATACCTTATTAACGTCATATCGTTTGGATTAACTAATGTGCCTGGTATTTCTCAAAAGTTAATGTCTGTAATATTACAAGGGATAGCTAAATACATATAAGCTTTCTCAGACGATATCTTAATTTTCTCCTCGACGAAAGAAGACCATTTAAGACAAATCAAAAATATATCTAGCAAGCTTCACCACCAACGCTGAAATAATCTAAGCGTGAATGCCCATGGAAGATGTTCATTACTTAGAATTTACCATTGACTGTGAAGTCACTGAGCCAGATCAGGATAAGATAGAAGCTATCAGTTCACTTACAGCACCAAAAACTGTACGTAACGTACGTAGCTTCACCGTTTTGTCCTCTCATCAAATCAATTCACCCAAAACGTTCCTACTTTTGCTAAATTAGCAAGAAAATACGCTGAAATTCAATAGACAAGAAGTTATCAACTATCCTTTGATTTTTCTAAAGCTTCGATGCTCGCTTACCTGAACCAAAATAGACCTTATAACTTTCATAATGATGGGTCGAATTCTGCAGGTAGTGCATATCTAACATGAACTCATTTTCACCAGGTCGAAAGAATAGAAATAAGAAAAAAAATCCATTTTCTTTCACATAGATTAAGTGATGCTGTCTTGCTGGTCCATGGTCGAGAAAGAGGCGTTTGCCATATTTTACTGTTTACAAAAACGAGATCATTACATAATTCTAAGTTTATCTTCGGAGCATCCCTTCAAGTGAACCATTCGAAATAGAAATAATTCATTTATGGACCTTTTGCATCGAAGCCTATGATTGTAAAATCAAATATTTAGCAAGGAACGTTCTGTGCAGACCTCCTACCTAGATTGCTGGATGCTCCAGAATATAGTTATAGCTAACCACTTGATTTAGACAACTGGACATATGAAGTGGCTGAGATTAACTCGAATGAAAGGGACCTCGCCCACTGAACGGATAGAGCCACGGTAAAAATACGTAGATACAGTCTTGGAACGAAATGCAGATGAGGTAATTTATGAATTAAAAAAGTGCGTAACGACAGGAAATCTCACTACCAAGGTATTAAAAAACCCTAAAAAACCTTATATCAGATGACATTCTTATTTGTCTCATCCAGAAAATGAAGCATCAATCAAATCATGTGCTACATAAGGATGTAATATCACAATATCATGATGAGCATGAACATGTGGGAATAGACGAAATTCCCAGAGTAATCAGGGGTAAATATTTCTGGCCCGGTTTGTTTAAGGATGTATTAAATCATGCTGATATGTGTGTTTCTTGCCAGACAAAGTCTCTTGAGACAGTCAATACTAAAATTCAAGAACCATCTGATCATTGTAGAAAGCGAAAAGAGAATGCTTATGAAGAATGCATTTTACCACTCTCAGAAGAGCATGATAATGACTGCAATCTGCGTAGTCATTCATTGGCTTGGGATAGAAAAATGTTTAGAAAATGACGGTGAGAAAAATTTAGTTTTGATTGTTTAGTTTTCTGTTGATAATATTTAGACGTGATGTGGGTTTTATCCAGACAGATGCAAAGGTTTTAACCGAGGAAAAATAAATATCTCTTTGATAAAAAAAAGTGGGGGTGGATATTGAAAAATACTGGTGAGCACTGCGTGGATCTTTGGTGGTCAAAGATGACAGGTCCTTATGTATGAATGTTTCCGCAGACCGCAAAACTCTAGTAGTTTTGTCGCCGGAGAATAATCTTGAGTTATTTTAAACATATGTCATGAAGACAAGTACTTCAGAGAATAATAACCGTTTTGCTGATCCGTTAATCCTTCCAGACGAAACAATTGTCTCCAAATGGCATTTGTCGCCTGCAAAACCATTGGTTTATTTTCATGGTTTAATTAACTTGTGCAAGCGACGTATATTATCTATGTCCTAACCAAAGGGACATTCCTACAGAAAGCTGTCCACAGCCGTGGTCAATAGAGGACACTGACAGCCGAAGCAACAGTTGTTACTTTCACCTGGAGAGGAGAGATCATCCACTTTTCTCTCGAACCCCAACCGACTTTTGTTGGTTTTTCTTCGCTTTGAACTTTGCATCCATGTATCTTGCGTTTCCTGACATCAGTCATAAGCTGCAGAACGCTGAGGTTGAGAAAAGGAGAAACAAACACGATATTACAATATAACTACAGCATTTTTTTTCGTTTCTGCAAATTTTCGCAACTTTTGACAGACAATCACGGGTCGTACCTTTTAGCAGCTGTATAATTTCCCTCGGTAGCTCATTACGTACCACTGGTCTTTCCCGATATTTTAACCAGCATGTGATCTGTGCTCAAACGTGAATATTTTCCTCTCATTGTAAAATTTGGTGATAAACTTAGAATGAATTTACCTTATAACGTCGACTAGAATAACAATTCTTGCTGTTAATTGAGGATCGAAATTCAACAGTATTTTGATCTCGGACAGGTTAAGCAACTTACGTACGACCCTCAAATAGATCTTGACCTGCGCATACATTCATATTTGGGAACTATTGTTACTCTTCATATTCTAAAGAGTCTTTGTAACATGATTGATTGAAATGAATTGCGTTTGAATCGAATTTTTCGATCATTTAGTGCATTATTGATTAATTTTCTTGCGTCGTTCATTGATTTGTGTCAAAATATAAATCGATTTATTTAAATCGACGAGTATTATAATATTTCAAACTTCTTCCTCGGGTTCCAGATGAGTAAGTTATCAGGTTTCCGTAGCTTTGCTAGATGAGTCAAATACTGTCAAAAATTGTTGATAAAACAAAAACAAAAACAAAACAATACAGGGCATAGAAGTTGTAGAGTCTCTTCCTTAGTCTCGACCAGATAAACATTTTAATTACCGTTGGGAATCGTTGTGTAATGTATACTATTGTAGACTCCTCAGGATTAGGGGTTTGGATTTATGGTCAGAGTTAGGGATTAGAGTTGAGGTTTTAGTTTTCATGGTGGAGGTTTTCCAAAGGAAGACAGCCTTTAGGTTTTTTTTAGACGAGAAAGAAAATGCAATCTTTTCCTTTTAATAGATCCATACCTTAAGATTAGCTTTTAGCGGGGGAAACCAAACTCTTCTCCGATTACTCTTCTAATTCTGCTTTCATAACTTAAATATTTGTGGGAATAGAGAAGCTTTAGCAAATGGGCTTTTTACTGCCATAATGTAGTAAAAAGCAATGGCTGGTATGAGAAACTTTTTAGGTCATTTCTGATTTGTTTTGTTTTAGACAGTCTCCCTCACTCTTTCTGAAGAATATGTCATAATAGTTATTGTCATATCAGCGAGCACTGAACGAAAATAGACTTCCGACGCGTGTGTTTGTGTCTTACACCATATTTTCAACAGCTTCACATTTTTCTTTTTTTACTTATTTAGGTTCTTAGTCAACTTTTTTTTTATTATAGAAAGAATGCATTTTTACATCTGTCCAACGGCTAAATAACACAATGAAAGAAATGTAACACTGTTTTATTTTTATTTGTTCTCTTATGTGTCTCGTGAGCTTTTTCTGGCCAAGTTGTTATTGCGTTAGTCGGTGCGTTATAGTCATAAAGGATTTATGTTGATTAGAGAAGTTCAGGCTTGGCAGAATACATTCACTATACTCTTCCATATAAAAGTAACAATTTTACCGATGATAATATCTCTTTCAGTACATTTGAAACAATGAAGTATTCTACAGAAACAATTTGAGTGTTCTTTTTCTTGAAAAATCCTCTGGTAGAAATCAAAATATTACCGTGGTATTTTTTCACGGCAAATCAGTAATCTTTGAGTAAAACTCACGCAATTAATTCACGCCAAAGGAAAAGAATGGTGACAATTATACAAATAGAGATTGCTTGCTGTGCATAGTCATTAACAACCTCCAAAATTTGGACATCTACAAAAGTTTCAGCGATATGTATGCAAAAAAAGAATAAATAAATAAAAAATATAAAAATGCCCATACGTAATTTGATCTGCTCTCTTTCATGAGTATCTTGCTGATTTTTCTCTTTTTCATCAATACACAACGGCTTTTAACCCTTTGTATACCTTGAATCAGATCCTGGTATAATTAGAAATATTAGGTGTAATGATATATCTCAGTATGGTATTGCAAATTTATTTGTATAAAAAAAAGACTGAAAGCACGTTTCTTTTCATTAGTTTTCTTATGTACTTTAAAACCCAATCTTTTTTCAAATACAAAGGAGGTTTTCAACAGCAATTTTTGACGTTCGAGTAAATATAGCCCAATAGGCATATATTGGTTGATTGAATCATTATGGATTGAACGTATTCTTTTATCAGAAAAGTAGAGTGAAAACAACTGTGACTTCAATAATGGTTTTCTACAGAAAAGAACAGTTGTTTCTTGAGCTCGTCACCTCTTTAAAAGGAAGAAATTGATTTCTGGAATTACGATATTTTAACATCTTTAATCCGCTGCCATAGATTATCTGCCCTTCTCCTGATGGAACATTTGGATCTTAATCAAAAATGCATCATCCTGGGTACCAGAATGTCTATCCATATGTACTACGAACAATTACAAATAATACAAGAAAAAGAGGCATTACTTATAATACATCATCGTGTTTTCTGATCGAGTCGGAAAATCGTTCTTTAATCAAGGAAACCACGCAATTGATTGATTACTTCGAAAATATGATATATTTTTGGAATCGTCGATCGTTGAAATTAGTGTGGAACAAACTATTGAAATAGAAAAAAGAATACTTTTCATTGTATACGTAATTTATTAAAGCTAGCTCTTGTATACCCACCGGACAGAGTGCCTCAGTATCGTTACTGAATTCTCAGCCACTACATAATGAATTATTTCAAAACTTTGAGTCAATTTCAGATATATAGTTATCTATAACAGATGTGATGAAATGCTTATGAACAAACTATGGTGTAACTCGAGCAAAAATAATCAGTCATCCATTTAACAAGAGAGAGCTACGATGAATTCTTCTGGGTTGGTGGCATGCCAAATGCATCCAATGCATCTTCTAGACACTGCTCTTAAGTTGGTATTTTGAGTAAGATTTCTAGCATAACAGATGAGTATTGAATGCTCAATGTTTTTTTAAAAATATTTATTTGATTCTATTCCTTCTTTCAAAAAATGGTGCCAAGTTCGACATGACCATCTGGCAGCTCAACATCTGATATAGCTCAATCGATATAACAGCTATAGTCGGTAAAAAGGATATGAGTTCAAGCTCAGTATGGAGCTTGCACTTCATGCCTGATCCTCGGTGTCTGCTTATGGCTGTATACTGACATACACTAATATTGAGATGAAAGGAGATACTGATAAAAAATCAATAATGGTAGCTTAGCTTAGACTTTGAAGTCTGCAGAGTCGGAATATCTATAGCAATGGAAGCACCAGAAGGATGATGAGGAAAAGGAAGATGGTTGACTCAAAGGATTCGACAAATTCCAATCCAAAATATGTCTGAGAAAATTAAGATTCAACATTACTAATCGGTCATTTTTCACCGGAAAGTTTAGCCAAAATTTCATATCAATTCATCATAGTACGGCTAAGAAAAATCATATTCAGATTTACGTTGCAGTTGTAGTAACAGAAAAATGATATCGACAGGGGGAGAAAGAAGAAAATGGTGATGATTTACCTGAAGGTTTAATCAAGTTTCATATCAACCCCACATGATATAGCTGAGATAATAGATATCTGACATTACTAGTTGTGATACTCGTAGCAGGAAGAAGACAAAGGAGATTGCGTCAGCCTACCCCATCTTACATACTTTTTCCGTGCTTCTCGTGATATCTACACAGCCATTCCATTCTCCGAACCTTGCTTCTAACTCATCACTTCTGTGTGAATATCATATTTTACATAATTATAGACGAACTGACATATTCAAATGAGTTGTAGGAATAGGTATATGTAGATAAGTGGAAGAAAGTAGTTCTCATTCGATGGAACTCACCACAATTTGCATCTTGCACTCTCGTTGTTCGCTATACTGTTCTAAGTTTGAATTATTTATTTCCTGATGTTTTGTGAACACTCTCGAATGTGTTTAGACTCTGACTCTTTCCATCATGTTGACAGTCAATTTGTCCATTATTGTATATAAGTTAGGGCAGCTTCAATTTCATTGGTCAAAGCAGAATAACATCTTGGAAGGAAATTCAAAACATTTTGATGCAAAAGCATGTAGTTACGTCGACCATTTCCTGAAGGTGACTGGAAAAGACCGACCCCTTGAAAAAGATTCAAGAGTTCAGAGGTCAACTCCTCCCCAAAAACAAATCAAAATGATGATACAGTGTAAAAGAATCATTGTGTAATAAATAGGTCGCGAATATTCACGAGAAGTTTCTTTCTCGATAAAATATGGCAATAATACTTTTTTATGATAAACATCCTCCAAACTTTTCCTTCTTTCGCACAAAATGTCTTTTTTTAAAAATTGAGCTTCACTAACGTACATTTTAAAGAGACTATTTAGAGATTCACAATTACTTCTGCCAAGTATTGAAAGTATATGCAGCATGAAATTGAGTTAAATTGCTGTTTTATAGGAATATTCAGCTTTGAAAAGAACTGAACAGAGGCGTAGGCGTTTGTGTTGAAACCAAGCGAAGCAGTAAATTCATCTGGATCTTCAATCAAAATGGTTTCCATGTTTCTGTAAGTGTACATATTTGTTTGTGCTTTGATGTTTACAGTGTGTAGATATTATATCAGCATTTTTAGGTCATTCTGATATATTCGTATACATATTTACCGAACATAACAAAGTCTGTCACAAAACTAGCATAGAAACGGAGTAAATTCAGTTTAGGAATTAGGTTAAGCCATTGGCACAAATAGATTGTAACGTCAATATTCACTGAGACTAGCTTAGTTTGGCACAGGGGCAACATTAATGGAATACCCATGAGAATGAATTCATCACTTGGGTAATTTTTTAGACCACTGTCCGATCCATGGACCCCTTGGAATCCGATAAGTAATGTTCAGTTATCAGTAGTTATAGTTTTTCTAAATCTGACACTTTGGATCCTTAGGCAAGGGAAAACATCTTTCATTGTACAGCAAAAAGCATAGTAATCGAATACATGACCATTGTACACGGACCTGTGCATAGGATTAAATAGGAATTCAAATGAATGAAATCTTTTTAAATTGAGTATGACTTTCAAAGGTCAACAATTGTCTATTATTTTAGTTCATTGATTAGATTCTAAAAAGTAAACTTTAGAAATATTTCCTTTATAGAAAAGGGTCTTGAGTTTTCACATCAAAAATCTACACTGCTCACTCTATCTCTATGATGTTTGTTTATATGGATACGTTAATGCTAGACTTTTACTTCAAAGATTTTCTTTCCTTGGAGGCAATTTTTGCTTTTGCCTCGACCAGAATGACTGAAGGTTTTCTCTTTGTGATTATTAAAAAAGAAATCTAATAAATTTTGAGATAACAATATAAGAGCTCTGTCACTCCTCATTGTTTAGGATGACACTGAATAGAAATTTCCTAGCGTGAGTGAACAAAACTCTACTATTCTATCCGAAAAAAAAAAAAAAAACTGGTTTTGGATAAAATGAACCGGTACTGTACTGCATGACACTGATATAGAAAATATGGAATGGGAACTAAAACATAATGCAACAAAATCGTAGTGGGGGGCTTGAATTAGATGACCAGTAGAACTGTGGAGAGGGATTTTGTTTCATGCGAAAAATAAAACCTCTGGTTATAGTAATAAATATGTTCTTGATATTTCTTCCTGGATGTATTCCTGAAACATCCAAGGGACTTGAGGCAGATTTGATACAACTAGCAAACATAGTAATAATCTTCAAAAGAATAGACCCCTGGAATGTACATCGCCAATCAAAGTATCCCCTGGTGTTAACTAAGATCTCTAGCACTTAAGGGAAATATGCAATATTCAGATATTCCAGAACTTAGCTTTGAATATTACCAGCAAAAAAGGAAAACAAAGAAGATGAGAAGATTAATCGTTTGTGAGAAATCTAATACGCAAAATATAGCAATTCAGATGCAGAAATCCCTCTGCACCGTTTGATATGTTTACACCATGCAGGGAGAGACATGACAAAATGCAACATGAATTATTTTCATTGTCCAACTCATCGTTCTTAATATGAAACAAAATCACATATCTCCCCAGAAGCAGCATTTGTTCTTCCATAAATTTATCTTCATGATTCCCAATGACCGGGTCACAACGGGCTTTCCCGAAGTTTGCGAGTTCGCAAGCATAATATGCTTACATCGGAGAAAACAAGCAACCCGCATATCGGGACCAGGCTGCTAGCTTCGACAGGAAAGGATTCGGACGAGGATTCCCCTGTAATAGTTTCCACGGTTATCCGTCATGAACAAAATTTCACACATGCGATTATCCAACATTATGCTGATCTGATGAGTGGGGATGGTCTACTGTCTTCTAATAAGCATTCGAACCTCTGGCCTTCGAAATGGGTTAAAAAAAAACACAAAAGAAGGCGATCTCTAGCACCGGTTAGGAATGCACAACTAACTGGACCCTGAACAGACCTTCAGCACCTTCAGCAGTTTTTGAGATTTCACCGATAAACTTTTAAAATGAAATAAAAAAAGAACTGATCTTTTCAGAATCTATTTTGATATGAAAATGTGAATTTTAGTGTGCTCTCTTCTCCGATCTATCTATCTATCTATCTATCTATCTATCTATCTATCTATCTATCTCAGTCTTCCCATATCTCCATCTATTCATCTCTCTTTCTCTTTCTCTATTTATCTATCCATCCGTCCCCTCAAATCTGTTCATATCTATCTATCGATGTAAATATCTATCTATTCATCTATCCATCTCAGTTCCCCTCATCTATCTATCTATCTATCTAAGTCCCTATATATATGTGTGTGTGTGTATGAAGAAAGAAACTCCTTAGAGAATCAAATGCTCATTCTCCTTTTCTTCCAATATCTTAATCAATGTTCCCACGGAGAGTTGTATAGTTAGAACCTTTGCCTTACTCACAGAAGGCCCCGTGTTCGATTCCTGATATGAGCCAAGAATGTTGAAAAATCCTCATCAATATAAACTTCCGAATGCACTCGGTGGCTAATTGAGTCTGTACAAAATCGTATGATTAGGATGGAGTTATCCCTGCAGTGAACTTGTTTCGTGTGTGAGGATGGTCGTAAAAACAAGAATAAATTCCAGACTTGAAACTTGCAAGGATCACTCAGTATGCAACGAAAACAGGGATCTCGACGCGTTTATATTAGAGGTCTATAGTTGTGGACGCTTTACTTTTTTCATTACAACTCACAACGAATTTGGAATATATATGTATATATATATATATATATATATATATATTATAATAATTAGGTAATTGAATCATCCACAGACAGCCGTTTCGTTGTATTACAACTCCCAAGTGTGACTATAGACTTTCCATCAGTTCATCCAGTACCAGGATGTAGGATCGAAATCTTCGATTCAGAGCCAGAGGCTGGCAATCAACTTCCACCCGACGCAGAACTGGACGGTCAGTCAGGCTAAACTTGAGCGATTTATCTACTTACGCACAATACCCCATCGACTAGAGTGCTCTATTCCAGTGTTGGAAGAACATTGCTTATTGCTTATAATAAACAAGTTACCTTACTTATAGAGTGCTCAACCCTGAATAAGGGTGCGTTAATTATAATACTAATTATATAATTGCATATATTTATATATATTGTTGGTCTGCACATTCCCTCAAAAAGTTTTCTCAATCAATTCTGGAGTAAATGTGAAGAAATATGAGATGAACTTTTTGAACGTAATTCTTTGGGGTGTACAGTACGTAGGGTATATTACGAGTCGTGGAGAAAAAAATAAGAACAAGGGAAGGATAAACATTCCAGCCCAAATCAAATATCGTTGGAAAACAAAACGGCATAAATGAAACAATCTCCGGATAACACATCAGAGAAAAGAAATAAAAAGGACAATGTGAGTGTATAAACATATTTTGATTCTTCAATCTATTTTTTATGGACTCCTGCGTTTGGAGTTATTTTTGAAAAATTCCACTTGTAATGAAAACAGTCATAATTATAGAATTCTTGGATTAGATAATTGCAGGAAACGTGTTTTATCGATTTTTCCCCTCAAAGATGGATGTGATGTCCGAAGATAATTTTATCCTTTGCTGCTTAGATTCAGAAATCATTCAGAAAAACTTTCAATTGAAATATTTCTTTTTCAAATAGAGGCGATAATTTTCTGGTCTAATTCTGGTTATCAATAAACAAATATGTCCCGGTTTAGGATCAAATGCTCGGTACAAATTCGAAACAAAATGGTAGAATGTTCACTCTGAGCAGTACTTGCTGAAAATCTCGTTAACAAGTTTGGCTGTTTCTAAGTCTAACTTTCTTGTTTCGTTGAAATCTAGAAAGTAAAACAGAACAGAATTAATTTCTCCACAGAGTTAGATCCCTAAACTAAGGGTCTTTTCCAACCTCTTCATTAGTATTTCCTGTTTATAGGTTCATGCAAACTGTAGCACAGCAAGTAACCTGAGTTGTGTTCTAGAAATTGGAATGAATTCGTGCTCAGTTTTTGCGCACAAGTCAATTCATCACTTGTCTTCGTGTGTGGTGTCCGAGGTTTTCAATTATTTTTAACCGTCATCCACCATTGTGGTTACACACAAAAATAGAATCAGATCTTAACTGTGAGAGTCTAACTAAAGAGAGAAAAAAATAACTTCTCAGCCTAATGGTTAGGTCGCCACTAGCTTCGATAACAAGGAAGAGAGGGAGAAAGAAAAAACACAGTAATCGAACAAGAGCGAAGGAGAAATAAGTAGAAAAAAAACTACCCAGGGCGAAGGTTAGATGTCCACTGACTCCAAATGCAAAAAAAAAAAAAAAAAGAAGTTTGCCGCTCTGATCCCCAAATCTATAGGTTACAAGAACACTTATAAGCGCTGACTCACTGGTTTGTTAAGGAAAATCGCAATTTATACATGTGTATAAATGATATTAGGATTTGCTTACAAACTGTTTTAATGACATACTTAGTAGCTTTCGTTGGGAAGACAAACAAAATATTTATATATTCCATTATTAATAATTTTTGCTGCTATTAACTTCCAACTTAATTTGTGGTGCTTTTTATATCGATCAAACAATTGAGATGAAGGTAGATAATTAAGTTTGTTTATTTGAGAATGTTTATTCTGTGTTAGATCACAAATTTAATTAAGCAAAATGAACATCAAAACAATTTGAAACCAAAAGCTAAAATAAGCCGACAAAAAATGCTACTCTTTTTGCATTATGGATAAATAAAAAAATTGAGATATCTACCGAGGAAATATGTCTGCCAAAAAAACGAGAAGCCTCATTGTTGTCGTGGATGATAAAATATTTTCGTAAATTGAACTGAACAATCGCTTATTACTATCTGGTTGAGAACAGGGACTAATTAGTCTTTGAACAAATCCTTTTTTTAGCAAAGGGAACCCAAAAGAAGGGTGATAGAGATTAGAAAAAAACAGAAGAAAACAGCGGCCATTCGAAGACAATATATAATACACTTATTGAATGAGTAACGATACCCAACCCCATGACGTTTGTTTTGGCCAATGGCAACGGATTCCTACGTACTGTCATACCGTCTTTCGGTTTTTTATACACCCTCTTTAAATTCAATGCTTAAATTGTTAAATATCAAATTTCAACATTTGACTTATTGCATCGAGTCAAATCTCAGGGTTTAAGAAAAAAGATCTAAAATCATCTAGATTCTGAATAATCCATGTGTTATTATCCAAGTCGGTAGGATACAGCATAGTACAGGATAAAGGCCAAAAAGCAGCTTATATAAAAAAAAAGAATTCTGAAAGCGTCCAAATGGAGTACTGAAGCCAACATTTAAGTCTGTAGACAAAACTTTATGTCCAGAAGCTGTGCAACACGCAGAAAATAGATAAAATCAGTCTAAGTAAGACACCAAGAGGTGAAAAAATGTTTTAGTTGAGTGCAGATGCTAATTTCAATGTCTGTAGACAAGACTGCACGGCTTAGAGCGCTAGAGCAAATAAACTCACACAAACACACATAAACACACAGACACATCAACAAACATAAAAAGGAATAGAATATAACAAATTGATAAAATGAAATTCCGAACTGGAATTCCAGCTGAAAACGTGCATCCAATTAAAAAAAAGTACCATTTGTGACAATAAAGTACCATTGTGTCAGAAACGATCTAAGTAACAGCTACGTTCAGGTATGTAGGTTGAAATCAGGAGAAATCAAGCGAGAAATCACTTGTGGTCGAGGAGAACAAGTCCAACTTGTGAGAGCAAAAACATTCCATTGATCCTAAAAAGAAGAATATAAAACCAATGCATCCTCCCAATAGTCATCTATGGGGCAGAAACATGATACCTTACAAAAAGATTGACCCTCAAACTCGGAACCATTCAATAAGTACATAGGATAATCATGCCGAACTTCACGTTGGGAGATCACAAGACAGCGCAGTATATTAGAGAGAAGACAGGATAAAGAGATATCATTCGGTAAAATCAAATGGCAATGGGCTGGTCATGTTGCATGAATGTCAGAAACCCGCTTAATGTCCTGGTTCACAACGTGGATCCCCAGGGATCATAGGTGAAAATACAGCCAGTAAAACTATGACATGACTAGACGAACTAGATAATCCCCAAAGCTCTGCAACGCCCATGATAGAGAGAATTAACAAATTTTTGGGAACATCAATGTCAATCGACGTTAAATGGCTGCTGCAGCAACTGATGGCAATCATTCTGGCACAATATCACAGAAATCATCACACAACAGGTCTGGTTTATCATTCAATAGAAACTGTCACGTGACCAACCTATTTTGGCAGCACGCTGTGTTGTTGGTGATCAATAAAAAAATTCGGTGAACAATGACAAAATAACTTTTCTCACGTTTTGTTTTGTAATGATCATTGAAAAACGTCTGAATTTTCCAATAACAAGTGTACATGTTGCCAGACACATACTAGAGCATCAGTTTAGCATTAACTTCAATTGCAAATTGAACCCCTATCAAAAATTTTTTTTCAAGTGGGATATTTGAAAAAATAAAAACAAAAAAACAAAAAAAAACAAATCATGTTTCCTGAAAAAAAAAGCAGAAAATGTTTAAATACATCCAGTTCTATTGGTTTTGCCCGTATGCGTGTTAAGACCAACTGAAAAACTGACGAAACCTTTGCTATCAGTTGTGGTTGGTGTTTTCTAATAGTAATGTCCAGCTAGACTGTGTTAACCCAACACAAAGCAAGTTAAATAATTATTTACTTGGCTTAGCCTATTCTTCAAACAAAGTCACGATCGGAGGGTCACAAAACCAAAGAATCACGAAGACACAAACCAACGCTCTACGATAGAAATCCATACTGTTCCTGTGTATACTTCTGAAATTGATGGTATCACTAAGTGGGACCCAGCGCTTAAGAGGTCCCTTTGCAGAGGTAATCAACTTTATTCTTGTTAAATACGCACCACGCACTGCAGTATACACCTAAGACCACAATGCAAATTTCAACTATGATTTTGATTTGTGACCAACTGGTATATATATATATATATATATATATATATATAGATATATACCGTTGAATGACACAATAATTAATGCTCCTCTATTCAGAGTTGAGCACGCTTTAAGTGAGGTAACTCATCCATTGTAAGCTTATGCAATACTCTTCCATAGGAATAGAGCACTCTGATGGATGAAGAGTTTCTGCAGAAAATGAATATATAGGTTAAATTCAACCTAACAGACCATCCAGTTCCGTAGTCCAGAGGTAGGATATCGGCCTACGATATGTGAGGGTTTCAATTCTGCCTCGCGGTACTGGATGGGGTAAAGTCTATAGCCACACTGAAGAGATGTAATACATCGAAACAGCTGTCTGTGGATGACACAATATATATATTATTTCAACGTATCTTTCGAAAGGGCTGTCTTTCTCTGAGATCTTTCGAAATGTACGTTATTTCATGTCGAGTACATTTTTCTCTTAAACAACTATTTACAGAAATCTCTAACTCTCATTTTAAAAGAATATTTTTCTCCTTGCTATATCACCAAAAAGTGTTATTTTTATTTTCAACTTAGTCTCTCTCTTTTACATATTACAGCACACACACAAAGAAAAAAAGATGGATATCCTTTTCTATAAAGTCTAGAGTGTTCGTTGTCGCAGTCTGTATTTTGAAAATCATATTTGTAGTACCTGTATTGAATTATGGTAATCAGTCATAAGAGATTGCCTTAGGAATAAAGGCAATAAGTTGGTCTCTACAATGATGCAAACTTACATTCTGAATGTTTTCCTAATCAAAAAAAAAAGATTAATGCTTTAATAAATCATTTCACAGTCACTAAAACAAATAGTTGTGTATGGTTCTCTACACATCCTATTTGTTTTTTCGCAGGCATACATGTTTACAATTTCATCAAAAAATCTATCTTGGTTCATTTTGTCCATTAACACATCTGCACTTTTCAAGCTCACTCTTTGCTTGCCTTCTATTCCACCATAACACTAAAAATATCATATCAAGATTGAGTAATTCTGCTATCTTTCTGCGGACCTTGTATGTGAACCTGGGTCCCCGTAGAGATTGTCCCAATTGGGTCGATAAAGCCAATCCTATTTCTATCTTATACTTAACTTTTATCACAATATTCAAGATTGATATGTTCCCCTGCGATAATAGATGACGATAATAGAGAAGAATCATAATGAGGATGTTTTGAACATTTGGCTCCGCAAAAAACATTTCGTATTGGGTCCACAGCTCTTTGGGCCTGCCCTGGATATTGTAACATTTAATTGAAGAAAATTTCTTCACTGGGTTCCATTAAGTTTCGAAATTAGAAATGCAAAACAGATCCAACGCCGACACACCTCTTTACAAAGTTAAAACAGTATAGCTCTAAAAATAAGGTTGCACGAATAAATTTAAATGTAAAAGAAACAGAGATTTCCCCAATAGCAAGTCATTTTATTTGTGCTTTTGCCCTCTATGCTCTTTACTAAGTCCACGTCTTATGTATAAATGCAAGACCGGAAAAGCCTTAATGCGCTCTGGCCCATCTGCATTATTTAATTGTAGAACTCCTTTCGTAATTTCTTCTAACTTCCTCATCGAGCACATTTTTATCTTTTCTTTTTATTTGGCATTCTCTGACTGCATAAATCCAGTATTATATATACTAGCAATCATTTACCACTCATGCTGCTCTGTAACTTGCACATTCATTGTCCGTCTCTTTTGATAATAATCAAATGTTTATACTTTTACAGAAAAAAATACGTCTTGCTCAGATTTCCTTTTCATGTATTTTATTCTTATATTTGACCCGGGTTATATATAAATAGTATTAATAGTATATGCATACGTCACTCTACAAATAACAAATTTGAATGGTGATACAAACTGCTCTAAGAAGAAATATTTCTCAAAGAAGTCACCTTCAAAGGCCAAACAATTTTCTTAAGATTAACATTACCATTCTAAAAATGGTTATAGGAAAAAGAAAACGGGAGATAAAGTGGAGAGAGAAAGAAGACAAACAAAGAGAGTTTTGGTATTTGGCAGGAGAAAGGGAGAAATAAGAATATGAAACTATAAAATCGATAGTCATGTTGCGAGAGTTCTGGTAAAAGTCTGCACTTACTACCAGAACTGTATGGTCTAGTGGTAGAACAGTCGATTGAAATTTGGTCACGTAAGTCTCTGACAGATTTGACTTGTTGAGACGGGGCAACTAATGGTTGGAATAGCCATCGAAAATATCGAATGCCCCCAGAACCAACCCTAAAAAATGCAAGAATCGTTCCGCTGAACATAGAAAGGATAGTAGAATTTTAATTAGTGTCTACAGACAAACGCCGGGAGAGACTCTTATGCAGAGTGTGAATAATAAAGGATACATGCATATTACTCCAAACAGGTTCCTCTTGCAGGAGGATCCGTGATGAAATGGTGCTAGTCTGTAAAGTTCGTGGTATTGTTGTTGGAAAGAATATCTAATTTAAAGGGCTTCTAGGTGTGTTTTGATGGTACCTGCATTTCGTTTTGAAAGTGCGCAATTACATTACCTTCGATTAAAAGGCTTTTGTTGTTGTTCCCAGCCTGACACGTATTCTCAGCGCGTTTTCTAACCATTTTCTTAACATGATGATATAATAAATGTTTTAGGCAATACGTAAATTTATGAGGCTTTTGAGTTTTATCAAGTTTTTTAAGTCTGGAACTTTTGTAATTTTTTGGAGATTTTTTAAAAGATAATCATCTAACACAAATACAGGGAGAAATAATTTCCGTTCTCATAGTTCATCATAGTTTCTAACCGACTTATAAATTCCGGATTCATTCTCAGAATTTATGAAGAATTGATCGGTTGGACGCTGACTGACGTAATAAGCCAAAATAGACCTGTCGTCAAAAATATGCTGGGGAGAAAACTTGTTTAATGACAATACAGTTTATCACTGCAGAGTTCACGAATTTTATTTCAGTTCAAATGTATGCACATATGATATTTGGGTACCCGTTGCCACGAACTGATCGGTAAGTAAGTCTTACAAACCAATATGCTCGCGTGGCGAGTTCGACCCTCGCAGTGGTCTTTTAAATATTGATAGTGAGATATACGAACACATATACGTGCACACACATATACAAAGATGGATCAATATCTACATAGTTTGACACTTAGTTATAAAACAAATCTAGATCTGAGTTTCACATTGTATAATGTTGAAGCTGTGCAAAAAATCAATAACTAAATTAAATGCAATGATAAGGAGGAGATTATGTTGAAAAATACATATTTGTCGTGTAAAATAAATGCTTTGTTATCATCAAACGACGAACTTATCGATGCTTGTACGTGTGAAAGCTATTTACTTGGATTAATTTTTGCAGAAGGCAACAATATGGGATAGTCAGTATGGATCGAACTCACTTTTTAGTAGTAATGAATTACAGAATATTTCATACAACTCTCATAATCATCGTCTCACGGAATAAAGTATCTCTTTTTGTCTCAAGTTTTCTTTCGTTGAGTTACTCATATTAGTACTTTATGTATCTTGAAACGTTTGCTTCGATAACTATTGGTCCATTTGTCTCATACGTACTCATGCATTCGTATGTACCTAAGTGTCTATGTGACTGTATCAGGAAGCAAAGATGTATTCAAACAAATGCAAATTTGAGTTGTTATGACAGAAGTATAAATTATGACAGGGAATTCGTTTGGAATTCTTGTTACTACTATGATGTCACCTCCTCCGATTTCTTATTCGCGAATATCACGTGTATAAATGGAAGAGTACAGTCGTTTATTGGATGACGCTTGAGTCTAAAGTCTCATTTCACGTTGGAACATCACATGTTGAGCAGAGCCTCGATCTGGATATGGAAATTGAAACTGTTGTCAACATGAATAAGAAAGAAGAAGCAAGTAGTTTGTGAATGACACAAAGTAAACTGGAGTTACAGTTCAAGTTTCTAGAACTTTTTGATACTTTGTTCTTGAACAATAAGGAGACAAATATAGAACAAAATGTCAACTGGAAAACTGCAAATATAAAAGAACTAATCCCACTGGAGAAATAAAACGTGATTCTTTACAATAATTCTTTCTCATTTGATCAGAGAAACCGATCTGAAAACTTTTTCTTTATCACCCTCCAGAGAGACAATTTTTTTCTTCTGGTTTCACGTTACTTTGCATCTTGAGACCTTAAAATATCCTTTTTTTTTCTTCCCGGTCGACACTATGATTAAAATCAGAAGTAGTCAAAAATACCAAGTCTTATACTGACCAAATTTATTTCGAAAGAAAGATTCTCAGAGATCTTATTCGAGAAGAGTTATTTCAATTCCTTTTTATTCATAGCCATGCAGTAGAATCAGTGCAGCGAAGCCATAAAATATTCAAGATAATCTTCGTTTGCAAAAACTATGCAATAGCTTCTCGAGCAATGGAACTATCGGCCATTAAATATGTACAGAAAAAGTAGTAAGGTTCAACAGGCCCAATTTTATTTTAATTTTAGAATCGGCCATTTTGAAAGAAAGAAAATCTTTGTTTTAATCGAGTTAGCAGTCGATACGAGAGAGAGGTTTAAACACCATTTGTTCGTTGATTCTAATTTAAATTAATCACGAAATAGATTATCAAATGGAGATGGGGTTACTGCTATGAACAGTGAGTTAATTTTGTCCTTATCGGCTTGTTCAAATTCTACCGAAATTTTGAGACATGTAGATGTTTTGGAGACTATATGAAAGAGAAAAGCATGGATCTAGTGAAGATTTGTCATAGAAGTGATTGAGTGACAAAAATGGTATTGGGCAGGACGAATAGAAAGATGGAATTATAATGATGAAAGAAATCGGCTAAATGGTGTCTGAAAGATAGATGACGTATTAGGACAAGGCTGGGTAAAAGATAGAGGAATTGGATAGAAAGTTGCAGGTGAGATATTGTAGCACCGAGCACAGTCACAAACTGTATGGATGAAATTCGAAAAGACTTTTGACCAGAAACAGCTGACAACGAGGGTGTTCGATAACAATGTTTATCTGAATCATTTTTTTTTTACGGCTAATGTACAGTTGATGCGCCCCGTGGCCTTTTTTCGAATATATATATATATATATATATATATATATATATATATATATATATATATATATATATATATAAATTTGAGCAGTGCTGCTAGGAATAGAACACACGTAATAGTAAAATCTGGAATGCTTACGTTATATTTGTCCTTTTAGGTCTACATACATATCGTTTATTATTCCGTTCATCAATTCATATCTTTTTTTTCATCTCCGTATGTGTCTGTTTCAATCGATCGGTCGGTCTATGTCTCAATCTATTCATCCATGTCTGCTCATATGTATCTATCTATATATCTCAATATTTTCATATCTATCTGTCAGCATACGTATCTACAGAATTATGGTCCAAGTAACCAGAGGTAGTTGTTACTTTTTGTGACCAAGGAGCAACCAGAACGCCAATTTAATAAGCAATCGGCCGACCTGGATAAAGTTGATATGATATATGCAAGAAGGAAAGCGACAAATATAACAATATTAATCCCACAAGAGAAACATAAAAGTTGATTCTTTCCATCAGTTCTCTCCTATTCGAACCAAGTAACCGATTCAAAGACGTTCTTTCTTGTTACTTCTCAGAGAAACAAATCGGTTTACATTTCAATCACTTCGCATCTTGATTCCTCCAAGCATTCTTTTTTTTCTCCGGCGATCACACTCAAAGGTCGTCTAAGGTACTCAGTTTTACTATTTTGATGCCAACGAAATCTATTTCTTACAAATCTAATTCTATAAGTTAAAATCCTATTCTCTTTCGACCGTAGCTGTGCTGATTTGTCAGTTCACAGAGGACATCGAACATTACAGATAATCCTTTCCAACGAACCTTGTATGATAGTTTGTTCTCTGGCGGTGAAACCACTTGTCTTGAAATACAAACAAAAAAGTGATTGAATTACCACAGGCAGAATGTCATTTTTTTATGATGCGATCGGCTAATTTTTATTTCATTGGAATTAGGTTTGCACTCCAAATGGGATTGCCATTCAAACGGTAATTTTAATATAAATTCATTCGAAATAAGATCAACTAGCTGGGATTGGGTTAATGCAGTTTCTCAGAGTTATATTCGGTTTAATCGTCTTGCTCAAGTCCCACTAGACTTATATAAAATTCATAGATATGTCAATCTATATATGTGCAAATATAGATATTAATACAAGTATATGTGCATGTTGTTCGTGTGTGTATGCCACTTAAGCTTCACCAATATGAGGAAAATACTGGATGGATGGGTAAAGGAATACGATTTAGATCTTGCATCCAGATTAGCCATAAAAGTCGGCATCCGATACGGTTTTCAATTAGTCAGCTGAAGTGCTCTCCCTCTTCAAATGCTTATTAACCTAGTTCAGTTTAAGAAGGTCCAGATCGAAACCGAATACTTCACTCAAGGGCACCATTCGAAGTTTGAGAGGATGTGGACCTCTATCCACACTCTCTTCCTCCTCCTCCTCCAACAAACATATGCACATATGGGCCCCCCCACACACACACATACACGTACTTGTATATAATATACATATACATATACGTACAAATATGTATATGTCTAGACATACACACTCATACACATATGCATATATATATATATATATATATATATATATATATATATATATATATATATATATATATATATATAAGGACAACTACATGATGTTAACCTAATATGAATAGAAGTTTGATTGCCGATCATGAAGCACAAGCTGATAATCTGTCAGGCCGAAATTGGCGAGTGTGGGAGATATTATCTCAGTGTCCAGTCAAAGACACGTGAAAGTGTTTCCGGCCACTCTGTTCTAAATTCTGATTACTCTATCTGATATTCTTAGGGGAGCAGAAAGGCTTAAAAAAATCTTTATAGCAATACCAATTATGTCGGCAGCCACAACAGGTGGAATGCTACCAACATGACTACGAAAACTACACTGAATAATGGCGGAATCAAAAAGAGTGCCGTTACAATTCTTTTGTGGCTGATCGATATTGATCTGATCAACGACATACTTTCCACTGCTCAAGCCATTACGCTGAGTGTTGATACGGCCCTGCTGTAATATTTGTGACTTGGAAATATACATGCAAAATTATTGAAAGATCATCAAAGATACTTACGCATACACTCGATTATACGATTTTTCAGTACTTTTTATTTCCTGCTCTCTGTCCCCATTGTAATCCGGACCCCAATTTTACAACTTACCCAGTCTAATGGTCGAAATTTCACCGAGAGTGATCCTTTATGTAAACCATCTGGGGATGGAAACTTATGAACAAGGGGCATATTTCAAGAAGCAGTGCAATACGATATTTCCTCCAAGCATAATATTGAAGATATCTGCAGTAGCAATAAGTGAGATTTGGATGGATGATGAATTATTGCCATTCGAAAACAGATGTCGACGTTTCATTGCCAAATGAATAGCAGACCTAAATGGCTAAGTACACACACACACACACACACACACACATACATACATATATACATACATACATACATACATACATGAAATTACGACTGCCTGTTTTCTTTTTGCGTTAGAAAGTTTAATTTCACAAACTTCTGATAGTAAAAAAAATCATTCTATATCTGTGTTTTGAACGAATGAGCTTCTGATTAAATTACAACTACGTACTTTTTTTTGTGGAAAAAAGTTCAAATCCCGCCATTCAAGCAATTTCATTGATAACTCTCTCTCTCTCTCTCTCTCTCTCTCTCTCTCTCTCTCTATATATATATATATATATATATATATATATATATATGCACAACCAGGAAAAAAACTTCGAGGAAACTTACATAAATTGCGTCGACGGATATTGGGAAAATAAGTAACTGAAGTGAAATGAAAAAAGAGAATTTGAATAAAATTCTTTATTTTTAGTAAAGCTGTGAAGCTTTCTAGAATTTATATATATCCAGACAGACAGATAGATGGATAGAAAGTTTCACAGCTTTGAATAAAAGATATTAAGAAAACTTTACGTTAAATATGCACATATATATACGCACATACACGCACACGCACACACACACACATATATATATGAAAATATATCTATTTATACGTACACACACACACACACACACACATATATATATATATATATATATATATACATTCATATATATATGTATGAAGATATCTACGCATACGTATAAATCTCTCTCTGTCTATATATATATATACACATCTATGTACATACATAGATAGATAGATTGAGAGAGACATACACAGTGAGAGATAGCACATGGAATGGGGAAGAAACACTGACAGAAAGACTGATATTAAGAAGAGAGAGAGAGAGAGAGAGAGACAAAAAGAGATATACATAGTGATTCAGAACATTTGAATTTCGCTTACACTGCAAATAATCACTTTGGACATTTACATCATTATTTCCATCTACAAGGAGCTTTGCATCTGTTGTTTGATTCGATTGTAATTCTTTCTATATACGATGATTAATCAGTAAGTCAGTAGCCTGATGATGGACTGAACAATCATTTTTCACAACAAATATTAGACCTATTAGATACTGTGCCCCAAACTAAGGGTGGCGATTCGATTATTGCTTCAGAGCAATGGTTGGAAGCCTTTTTCATGTCTGAATGCTACATTGAAATTTATTGACTCTTAGAGAGTCTCTTTTAGTACGTTTTCAGGAGGATCTATGCCCTAATGTAGTTGATATATAATACTTAAAAGTAATATACTAATAAGAGTCATTTTAGAGGCTGGTCACTATACATCTTGAGTTGTAACATGTTCTGGTGAAATCATATCTCGTATATTTTCCTTTACGTTGTTTCAATACAAATAATGTTGATGTCTATCTAGTTTTTAAGATAGTCTATCCGTCTGTCTGACCTAATGTATATAGGCCACACCAATGTAACCCTAGTCAGTAACTCAAATGACGCCATTTTATTTAAAAAATTGTTTCAGTTCTGATCCGTTAACGAATCAGTCGAAAAGAGATTATCCGAAGTTAAATGTTTACCTGAATGTTACTACTTATAGATAGCAACGGAAAATAACAGGTGTGATTAGTTCAACCATGGATCGACCATCCATGATAGCAGCAACAAGAAGTGGAGCAAGTAGTCTTACTCTGAATCAATTGATTCCCGTACGTAATGGATCATTTTCGTTTTTTTATGCCATTTTTTTGGCTTAAAAAATACAAAAATGCCGAGCTCCTATCCAATTATGTCATCATAGCAGTTGGTCTCTTGATGATTTCACAATGCTAATGGTATCACACCGCATAGTTGAGGTTGATCGACAAATCGACCAACTAACCGACCGAAAAGAGCCTTATTGAGATTTATCTCGTTAGAAACTGCCAACAAAATCTATGTTAATGGAAGTTTCTTCAGATTTCAAGTTGGCCACGTCAATGGGACTGAAACTTTGAACATCTAATTCTTATCATGAGTAAAAAAATTGGTTGATTGGCCACAGAAAAGGCAGGAGAAGTGGATTATTCATCGAACACTTTTTTCATTTTTTTTTATAGATCACCCCCAAAACAAAACAGAACCATGTGATACTGTTAATTGAAAAAGGGAAATTATGTGTGGTGCAGTAACGCAGAAGCTATGACATGCGTCTACACAATTCCATGCTGTGTGCTAAATGGTTTCCCGGAAAAAATGTGATAATCATGGAAAATACGATTATATATATATATTAAGAAATGTATATATGATCCGACAGAATGATCATGAATTGCGTTATATTAAACAGAAACTCTCATTTGAAATGATATCCTGTCATTACACAGTTTTTGTATCATTTGGCCTTGACAGAGAGAATAGAAGGAACAATTGGGGTAAATTGTGCTGCTGCATAGATCCTAATACATTTTCTATACTATAAAGCAATTTATAATCATTCTGTGGTGTCATAAATTCATCTTCTCAATACATAACTGTCGCGTTGAAAGAAACGTATAGAGCAAATATAGATCGAGAATAAACAAGATGAGAATTCGGAATGAATACTATTATTTTGGTCCTCCTGTAACCAGCGGTTGTTTAGCTCAATGGTAAGAGAAACCCTAAGTCGAAACAGTTACCCTATGGGTCGTGGCTTAGATTCCTACGGCAGATCCATTCCATTGTTTATTCTATTAATCTTGTCTGGGCCAAGT
Source organism: Thysanoteuthis rhombus (assembly GCA_963457665.1). NCBI lineage: Eukaryota > Metazoa > Mollusca > Cephalopoda > Oegopsida > Thysanoteuthidae > Thysanoteuthis > Thysanoteuthis major. Next base: position 6,387,325 of record OY735218.1, read on the forward strand.
ATTTTAAGAATGAAGGAAAAAGTAAAGAAATTTGCAGTATATTCAGCTTTATTCGTTTATATATTATATATATATATATGTGTGTGTGTGTGAGTGTGTGTGTGTGTTTGGGTGTGTATATGTATGATGTATGTGCACAATATTTCTATTCAATCCCTGATTTAAGCTAAACAGAACAGAGTATCACATTTGTGTCATTTCAATCCAGCTATCTCAGGCAATGCAGATAAAATATCCGCTTTCCGTGATCGGCTTTGTTCTGCTCCTGATGATGTGGGTTCAATCCTTCGGCATTTCAATCAATTCATTGGTGCATAGTTCTATCGGCACTAGGTTTATACTTGATAACGAGTGAACATACCACTTTATAGTGGATTTAGCACAACAGCGTAAAAAATATACGTCCACAAGAGAGCCTTTATCTTACAAAGACTCTGGCTTCCATTGCGGAAGATCGTGTAAGATCTTTGTTGCATGATCAAAATAAGAGATTCCATCGATTTCTCTCCCAGGTTCAGCTGATGCCATGCAAATGTATGGATGACTTGGACAAAGAGGTTAAGCTGGAGATGGCAAAAATGATGTCTTATGTATATATATACGAATAAAGCTGAATTTATTGCAATTTGCTTTAGTTATCTCTTTCGTTCTTAATATATATGCATACATACATACACACACACACACATATGTGTGTATGTGAGTTTGTGAAATCATAAAGATGAAACCTGAT
>OY735218.1:6393057-6435557 GCA_963457665.1 Thysanoteuthis rhombus
CTTTACCTTTGTTTGCAACTTAGCAGACCGTCCTGATCTAAGATATATTCCATCTCTTACTTTGTAACGATGAAGTCGTAAGAAACACAATTGACCTGTTTTATTCGTTTTTATTTCTGTGATCTTTAATAAACAGTATCGTTTTCATGAAAAAAAACTGCTACTTTATCACTTGTTTTTTTTTAAAGACATAAATCTGTATTGCTGTAGAGATCTAGTTGCGATACGATCTCCAGCTCTTCTGAATGTACTTGCAAACATAAATACAGATTGACTGTAAGATAAGAACAAATACACTCATAACCATATACATACACATTTAACAACACCAAAAAAGAATATATATATATATATATATATATATATATATATATATATATATATATATATATATATATATATATATATATATATATATATAACAGAAAATATACTAATATACTAATTCTGGATACTTATTTTCACTGGACTCACTTGCTTTCACATTTTAATGCCAACTACTTGAATGAGTCTGACCCAAGTTGAGGGTCACACAGAATTAAATTGAAACGCTCTACATTGGCAATGGGCTGTATGTTGATTATGTTGATTATTTATCTATCAATCAATCTCTCCCGTCTTTCCTTCTTTCTCTCTCTCTCTTTCTATGTATATATATATATATGTTCTAGAAAGCTCAACAGCGTTCAACACCAATTAAAAAATATATATATATATATATATATATATATATATATATATATATATATATGAACAATAACACCGATTTATATCACTAAGCAGATGAGATATAAAAGAAACTACTTATTATCATTTTAAATAAAGTATTAATCCCTAAAGATTCTCATAGCAATTGTTGTTTGATGACGGTATACGTGGTTAAAAACTGTCACACAATCACATGTACACATATACAAATTATTTGCCCATCTTTAACACAGACATGTAAATGGACTACTGTGATGGGAATTTGGTTAGACAGTCAACCAGATGTCCTTGAAAGATAAGGTGACTCTATGGTATGAATATAATCAGATTGAAGCGAACGCAGTCGCGTTTTTAAGCTGATATGTAATGACAGGCCATGTGGGTTGCAAAGTCATTAAAATAGATTTAAAACGGATGGAAAGAAAAGAGAAGTCACAGAACAGTAGACCATGAACATAAGTTGCTAAGGATACAGTACCAGTTTGTCCAAAAGAAAAAAAAACAACTCTGGACATTGTTCTACACTGTTATGTTTAAATATATAAAATTCCCGAAATTCAAATATTTGCACTCTTGAAATAATGAATCAATCGTTGTCACTATTATCAACTTGATTGATATGCATAAGACCAAAGGCCAAACAGTTTGGGGTACTGACCAAGAGTAGAAATCACAAGAATTCATAACAGTTGAAGAGAGAGAGAGAGAGAGAGAGAGAGAGAGAGAGAGAGAGAGAGAGAGAGAGAGAGACAGACAGACAGACAGACAGACAGACAGACAGATAGATAGATAGATAGATAGATAGAGAGAGAGAGAGAGAGAATGAGAGAGAGACTGACAGACAAACGGTGTATCTCTGACTGCACCATGATACGAGAAAGTGGTGGAGAAGGTAGCCAAAGTATTGGAACTGCTGACGAGATATTTTGCCAATATTACACTGGACAAAGATATCGCTGACTCCATTGCTTAACTTCCACTCTACGGCGAGTGGCAGCTTTTCAACTTCCGTTGTGAGACATAAACCTTCTATACTATTCGTCAGATCTCTCTATCGTGGGTGTCACGAAGCCAGATACTCTGGAGCCTGTCTAAGACATAATGCAAACGTTCTCTGGATATTCACGTTGTGAGTTGTGATGTCCAGCAGTTGTTAGGCATTCTTTCAACATGACCATCCTATCGCTATTTGACTTTTCTCATGAATTTCATGTCTCTGACTACTATTATTTCCTTTAATATACTGTGCTGTCTTGTGATCGATTTATGTCATGCTGAGTACGGTCCTTTCCAGTGAACGTTGCATGGTTCTTAAACATTGAACCAATCTAAAAGATTGGAAGTAAACCAGCCAATATAATTCAAACTCTGGCCGGTGCAATTTGCTCTCGTCGAACTTATGCCTGTGGGAAAGACATGAAAGACCCTTTTCTCCTAACTATTCGTATAAAAAAAAGACAGGCATGTAACCTTTTAGGTCCAGCTTATATCCATAAAATATCACAATTGCTGCAAAAGTAATGAACGGTCTTTATGGATCATTTGATGGATGGAGTTTTATTCATTGCCTGACATGGGCACACCTGCGTCTGAAAGGTAAGGAATCGTGAATTCAAAGAGTCTATATAAAATTGAGTATAACAGGGAGTTGAGAAAATCATTACTTTTTTTCTTTTATGTATATTTTTGGCCTTGTGGCGATTTCTTTCATTATCATATATGTAATTCCCGATTGGAGAAGAAATTTGTTTTGATTAAAACTGGACAACGGTTAAAAGAACGATTGAATATGAAAAATAAATAATTTGGCAGATGAAACAAATTTTTCACCAGAGTATTCTTCAGACATCAGCTTATCTTGCTTCATCCGATCAAAGTCTCCTGTGAATTGTCGATATATGTGCACATAGGACCTTCGTACGTACTGTAATATATGCGTTAATTTTTTCCTTTTTTTTTTTTTTAACCATGTACACATTTCAAGCAGGCAATTCCCAATTGAACGTCTTCAGTAATATTGCTATTTTACTTTTGTAGAAGTTAATAAATTTAGGCTTTTTGTCAAGCTACAAAACTATAGTTGATTCGATTTTTCTATCTTAACAAGAACACAAATGACTAAAGACAATGTCTCATAATTTAACTCTTAAGTCTTAAACATCGACAAAAAATATGATACAACCATATATATATATATATATATATATATATATCAACGCTCCCTTCTTCTGGGTTGATCACTCTTTGATACGGCCACTCGTCCATTATAAGTTACGATAACAATCCTCTTCCAACTCTGGGATGGAGCACTTTGGTGGATGGGGAATTGTGCATAAGTACATGTATATAAATATATCACTTAAATTAAAACCATCCAGTTTTGCGTAGGGCTGGGGTGGATGTGAGTCTCTAGGTCTCGCGTAAAGGTTTCGAACCTATCTTGTGGTACTGGGATATTGAGTAGTCTATAGCAATACTGAGTTGTAATTCAACGAAACAGCTTTCTTTGTGTGACACAATTATTAATTCTTATACACACACACACGCACGCTCACACACACACACACACACACACACATATATATATATATATATATATATATATAGTAGTGACAGTAATCATTTTTACTTGGGATAGTTAGAATGAACTTCTATCATGCAGCACCCGGTTTAGTGCAACTATAAGTTATAGAAGGAAAAGTAAAATCCCTTCGTTCTAAGCATAAGTAGGGGGAAATAGATTTCAATCTGCCTCTAAGAAAGATGTAATGATATCTCTCTAATTCTTTGACATTGTACACGAAATTTGTAAAAAGGTAATCGACATCGAAATCTGTTTTGCACTAAGTTTGTCTCAAAGTCTTTAACTAATTTGCCTTCAAGATATAAATTGAACTTCGTATAAAACAACTAAGGATAACAAGCAACGCTAAATAATGAAACTAATGTAAAGAGATTCATTTCATATTTTAATGGTAAGAAACTTGAGTTTTAGATCGATGTGAAAGATATTCGGCTTCCACATGAGTTACACAATTGTTGCAGATATATATTGGAGGAAACAGAAGAGGGGACGTCACTATTTCGTAGGAAAAGAGATGAAATTGTCAACTCTAATACAACAGTAACAGATTAGTAATATAAAATAAAGTATTGTATCTGTTTATATCTAAATTGATTCTTTATTTGATAAATGCATCGTGTATGATGAACTTCCTTTTTGTTATTGTTGAGCTCTTTTGGTCGTTAGTATATTAAAACTGGGCATTGTTGTCCCTACAATCACTACCCCAACTCACACTATAAAACGAATTGCAACATCTTTTGAATCGAATAATTATCACGTAAGTCGATTTAATAAGATAAACAAGAAGAAATATACAAAAGTCCCGTGACCAACTTTATTTTGCACAATGCCATGTTTATGGTGATCAATCAAAAATTAGGAAAAGGGGGAATCAATGAAAAAGATTCTTTTCTCGCTTCTTTTTTGGAAAATCAGGGACCAGCCTTTACCCCCAGCTGCAAGTAAATAGCAGGGCATTTAACACCGTAAAGTAGCCTTTATAAGAGAATGTTACTGAAAATACAGTTTGGTAATAAACATAGCTGGCCCAAAGCCCAGAGAAAAGAATGGGGATGAGGATAGGGCTAGCAGGTCTATCATTTGGAACCCACTTGCTGCTGGAACTGCAACAGAGTGTTCCATAAGAGTTTACAGAAATAAACCCCACCTCAAAAGGTTCACCACTTCCAAGATTTCTATCCACTCACCCCGAACACCAAGGCCGCCGCACGGAGCCAGCAATAGACCTGGGGCTGACGGGGGAAAACCGGCCCCAATCTATTTTAAACTGCTCATTTAGTATTTTTATGATGTATGTATCGTTTGGATAATAATAATAATAATAATAATAATAATAATAATAATAATAATAATAATAATAATAATAATAATAATAATAATATATATATGTATATATATATATATATATATATATATATATATATATATATATATATATATATATATATGTTTTTTTGTGCACCTACTAGTATATTTCGATGGTATTGATGTTCCTTGGAACGTAGAGTCAGCAATTAGTTGAAATTGCAAGTTGTTTTTGATGGCTTGCTTAGAGGATGAAATCTTTGGAAGAATATTTCCTTGTAAAAACTAAATTGGCTGATATCACCATTGCAATGAACGGTTATTTGTTTGAAGAGAGATTCTATAATTATCTAACCATAAAAATAATGTAATGTTCGTAGTGTTCCTCTAATAGTAAACATTTTATATTCAGAGACTATTTTGATGATGCCTCTGTATTGATGATGCCTCTCTATTTTGATGATATAACGGTGAAATACACAGATGAGAAATATGAGTGAGACAGAAATAATAATATGCTTATCTAATTAAATACAAAAGAAATGTTTATAGGGAGCTCTATGCATGTTAGTTGCCGAAAAGAAATTATGTAACATATTTTAGGGCAATGTTAAAAGTGGTAAAACTAGCATAAAAAAGAATACTAAAAGTAAAGGAGAATAATACAACATAAGGATGGGTACATATAGAAATTAAATTCAGAGCAAGGATGTTTTACACCTACGTTATGTATGCATTAACAGACACAACATAGAGTACGTTCTTGGATTCAGAAGGAAAGCATGAACATCGTACCAAGCAGAGATGCTCAAACAGTTTCTAGCTAGAATTAATTCCTTTCCGTTTTCTTCTCATATAATTTCGTTTGTTGTGGAGGGAATTTAGAAGCTAGCTAATGATGTCTTAGAAAAAACGTATGCACATTTTTTCTTAATACACAGCATATTTCTAAACTCTGTGGAAATTATATAATTTCATAATTTGAGCACAGTGAAAATTGTATAAAAACTATTTCTAGCTGATGTGTTTGGCTGTTACAAATATACCGCTCACCAGAAGAATTTTTTATATTTGTGAAATTAGCAATAAATTGAGATTGCAGTGAAAAGTGTGAAGAGATATACGATGATTTTTGAAAATAGAGTAATCAATCGAATAATCAATAATAATTCACAAAAAATTTGAGTAGGACAAGGAATTTATCGACAAATAGTAGGACATAGGAAAGGTATGTCTGTTTGGTGGCAAAAACAGTCTGTAACATTTATTCATGTGTCTATGATGGTTCCGATACAAGTAGCAAACAGATCATTGAATGAAACATTGTTGCAGGCTACAAACAGTTGAAAAATTCAAGTTGAAGAAAATTGGCCACTTTATACAATATTGTTGATGCTTGATAAATTTGAAATAATTTTTTTCCCCAGCGAGTAATTCTTGCTACAGAGAAAATTTCGAATGAGTGAAAAAGTAAATCGGTTTATTTCATATTATCTACCTCCGTTTTGAACACCAACCAATCATTGATTTTTTGTATTAAGATTCCATGTCTATTTAAAGCAAAAATCGACCGAGTTGTATCCTGGTGTTGGAGAAAACCCAACCTATGTATACAACACTCACACAGTCCATCCCAACGTAGGCACAGATTATTCTCTCTCTGACTGTGTCTGTGGGTGTGTTTCGAATCTTGCGGTCACACGGAAATGTGTTATTTTGGTCTCTATGGTTATTTTGGAGCCACAATGCCTTGAATTTTTTTTGCTATTTTCCTTACATAGTTTTCTTTAATACATCTTCGTTTATTGATAACTTTAATCTTATTTTAGAAAGTTTTAGATAATTTTTATTAGAGACCTTTTTTTTGATAGATAATTTAAGATAATTTTTCTATAATTAGTTCCGTGGGCTTCGTTGATCTAGGTGCAGATATATAAATGTTTTTCTCATTTAAGTATACTACACTTGATACTATTGTAACAAATATTTATTTCAGGCAGAGGGGGCTATATTTTTTTATGATTCAAAACCAGTAGATATGTCTACCACTCATTCGTCACCCTGAGTCTACTATTAAAAAAAAAGTTGTTAAGGGTGTCCCCCTACCTCGCAAAGTAAAAACAGATCAAACATCCCACCCTATGCATCGCCTTGTGGAATATGCTGGGAATGTCCTTCTCAAAAGATCCTTTCTGTGAACCCCAGCAACAAACAGAGCAATAACAATCTTTATAGGCTATGTAGTTCAGACAATCTTTTGCTGCACTAAACTTAGATAAGGGTTGTTGTGAAGACCAGTTCCTGTAAATAAGAGTGAGCGCTTAGCTACGGCTAATAATATCAGATATTTCTAAAGATAACCTCGCTTTCAGGAGTCTATGGCAGATTTTGACTTGCTCTTCCACGCACCAGTTGGAATGATAAACCATTGGTCCCCTTCTCTTGGTTTTATTGCAGTGGTTATGTACGTGTGATTAAGGTTTTCTTGCTGGTTCATTGAGTTTTAAGAGGTGACTAAAAGACGAAATATTTCACTGTAGGTATTTTATTTCCGATTTCGCTATCCTTTAACCCAACCCAGTGCAAACTATCATAGTTCAAGGTTTCTGATACTGCAAAATATTGAATGATTTTTCAAAATCATCCCTTGAACGGGGAATGTAATCAAATTCATTTTAACCTTTGTATCTATGTATGTCTCTATCTTTTTTATATGTTGGTAATGGTACAGACAGTTACGCCTTTGATTGAAGCATAACATCTGAAGATCTTATAAACAAAACTCTCTGATTAGTAATGCGTTCCATCAGTGATCCCTTAAAAAAAGAAGCCATTTTTTCAATGGACTTACATTATTTGATCCCATGAACCTTTCTTGATTTTCACAAGATAAATGCATGAACTGTTGCAAGTGACGAAAAGTGATAGTTGTTCATCTAAAAATGAAGGCCTTACTCTACTACTAGATAATCCATTTCAAATATTATCCATTGCAATGTATGAGCCACAAATCACAGACATGACTGATTGCTATCAAACACAAAATATCTGAAAGTCTATCGATTTAGCTATGGAATCGCAATGACTTGAACCCCCATCGTTCATAATTATTGGCTTTTTTGTATAGGGATACGATAAAAAAAAACAACAACAAAAAACAAAAACAAAACAAAGAACGAAACAATGGTTGCATATTTTAAATTATTTCTGTTTTCCTGTTTACTTAAAACATCAATTATAATAATTGATAATGAGGAAGAAAACAAATTTATTTCATACTACGAATAATTGAATTTTTACATAATCTTCTTGACGATTCGCCTGCAAGTATTAAACTAATGAATGAAACATTATACAGAAGAACTTCAACAACGTAAAGTGTTGGAATATATTCATTCTACCACGGGCTCCCCATATATTTCCTGTGAGAAACTTGATTAAAGAAATTCCTCATCAAATCAGAAGAACTGTGGTATGATAAAGAACAGAAAACCAGGTCTAGTTCGTCATTCAATGAACCGACACGAGACCATTTGGAAGCATGGGGTTGGTCAATTGAAAAAAAATCAATTACTTCTCATGCCTTTTATTTCATCACTAGAAAGTGTAAACTTGAAAAATTACAAATGCAAGCTTTGTATCAGCTTAGGATACACTTACATTGCAAATTGAACTTTCAACAAAATGCTCATCAGGGAGGGACTACCGAGGAAAAACAGAAAAAGAAACCTAATTAGGAGTAAATGTTTAAATCTGCAGCCTTGTAGCTCCATTGGTGTGGCCTGTACGTGTGATGCATACATAGCTAGCCACACTACTTAAAAACTTGGGGAAACCCATGCTGAAAGTTTCAGTTGACGATTCCCAATAAGTGTTGTATTTTCAACACGTCAACAGCATCCACTAGACGAAAAATCTATTTATTTTGACGAAGCTTTGACCTTAATGCTGAGATAACATCTTATTACAAGAAACTTCAGAGTTTGAGAGCTGCGAGTATATATTAAGCATGAAACTTGATATATTCTCGTTTGACGGATATGTGAGTGTTTTACATGCTGATTGATGCACACACACACACACACACACACACACACACATATATATATGTGTCAAGATATGTACATATGATTTAGCCAACAACTGGCATCTAGTTATTTTTCAAGACAGTATTATATTCCACCTATCCGGCAACTGGTGACAAAAATGTATTTCACTTAATATGGGATTTTATATCCGGACCCTACACTTTATCGACATACCAACACCAATAGTTTCCGCCAAAAACAAAACCTTGAATACTTATTCTTGTAAAGCACTCAATTTGGTCGACTCAGAGCATTTTTTTTAAGGATATATATCATTGTACAATATGCTGATTCCATGAGACTAGTCGTGAAATTCAATAATCAGGGTCTACTTATGTCATAAGCCAAGCTATGGCTTATATATCAACGTGTGATGTTTGTCAAGGGAGATAGCAACTGAATTTCTTTTTGCTGAGTTTCTTTGTAGATACGTGAAAAAGTCCCAGTTTCATTCTGGTTGAACATAAACAAAAGAAGTAGGGCAACCTGATGCTCTTTGTATTTTTCTAAATACAACGTAATTGTGAAAATATCTAGATTCAATCGTGATTTTTGATGGCATGAATAAAAAGTATTAAGAGAATTTTGGACTATATCTATCTATCTATCTATCTATCCATATATATATATATATATATATATATATATATATATATATATATATATATATATATATATATAGATGGATAGATAGATAAGTGGATATTTCTGAATGTTTTGTTACTGATCAGTTTCCCGCAGCCATTGCTCATTTTACGGGGGATTTTTATTGTTCACTTTTCCCTTGTGCGTGCGTTGAGGCCAGGATCGTCCCCCCGACCTAAAATATATTATATAGCAATATCTAATATGTGATGGGTTTATTCCGAAATGTACACGATACATTCAACTCCAAACATTGAGTTAAGTTTGAGTACAGCTTAAATATGAATTACACACACACACACACACACACATGTATATATATATATATATATATATATATATATATATATATACACATATATATATATACATATATATATATTTGTAGATGTATATACACATATATATGCAAACATATACACACACTAGTATGTTCTTGAGTGGAACATATACATGTTCTGACGTGTTTTGTTATATTATATCCAAAGTGCCGTGATTCTTTTTTTGATTCCTATTTGTAAGATATAATTTCAGTCTTTAAATCTGAATTGGTTGCAAAGGTTGTGACAGGGGTTGATATGAATTTTCTCTCGAACTGATGGTACAAAAATGCCGTTTTCGAAAAAGACCCGAAACAATGTATTAGTTCCAGCAGAAGTTGAACAGCAACGATGAAATGGGTAAATCCCTTTGAATGTCTGAAGAAGATGAACCTATGTATAATACTTTCAGCCAAATTGATCTAATGTTGGGTACCAAGCTGGCAAAGAATCCTCAGGGGAAATGACAGTGTCAATGTATAAAGACACAATGCAAAAATGTAACTATTGACGATTAAACCCTGAAATTTTCCAAATGAAAATATGTGCAATCTTCATTGGTCTTTAAAGATTACAAATTGAGTTTTCAAGTGAAAGCACTCGATTCTTGCATTGGAAAGTGCGTGCCTATTTAATGGAAACCACATATTAAAAGAATCTCCATAAAGATAATGTGAAAGAATCGATGTGTAAAGAAAGAAACTCTGAAGTGTCATGAATACGTATTTAACATAGGTGGAAATTTATTCGGAAGGACAGGCACGGTCGTCAGTTACGAAAAAGTTGAGGAAGCTAAAGACTTGAATCCTTTAAAAAACGTAATGCAATCGAAGGAAAGCATCTGCACACATCAATGCTCGAACTAAATAGGAATATATATATATAGTAATTGTTGTATGCATTTAAACAAAAACATTTGGCTTTCGATCGTTTTGAGAGATGAAGATAGGAACATTACGCAAGAAAAACAAATACTATAATCAACAAGCAATACATTAAGCGATGTTATGTGGCTCTGAATGCTTCTCACACACATGTTAGATTCTTTCTTTCTGTGTAAGTGCTTATCCCCCATCCAATATGAATAGCATATTAACAGATATATAACTAGTCACCCAAACAAAAAGTCGATTAGCCATCCACAGACAAGCCTCAAACCCTCCAATCCCAGCCAATCATAGACAACTACAGTTCCCATCATTTTCTCATTATTTCTCCACCTCACAGATTATGTAAGGTCAATTCCTACAAAATATCCGTGGATAAGTACTTATTCTCTGAATCTGAGTTTTGTATATATATATATATATATATATATATATATATATATATATATATATATATATATATATGTGTGTGTGTGTGTGTGTGTTATTTAATAATTTGACAATTTTGAAAAAAAATATATCATAAATCTTTTGATATTTCCAATCATGCATTTTGCATTCATAACATTTGATAAATGTCATCGAAAATGATAAACACGTGACGTGTTTTTCATTTTTCTATTAATCTGTTTTTGATTTTTTACAGGTGAACGATCTCCGGTTTCAATATATATATATATATATATATATATATATATATATATATATATATAGAGAGAGAGAGAGAGAGAGAGAGAGAGAGACAGAGATAGATATAAATATATGTATATGAATGGAGACAAGTGGTTGGAGTACGTTGTGCCAAACATCCATCTTACTGATAGAGGTTACCTTTATACTGTCTTTCTCCTCTTGGTATCTTCCTAGCTAGATTTCTGCATCTTTAAGAAATTCATCGTCCTTCGGAGAGGTAGTGGTCTACTTCCTTTACGGTCCTTTTAACTCAAAAAAAGATTGAAACAAGTTGATACAAACTCAGAGAAATTCTTCTCAGTCTGCATTAATATAATCTCCCGAAAACTAGACAAGGAATATAATATCATTATAGACGGCAAAATACACAGATCTGCTGACATTCTTTTCGGCAAAGATCTTCGTGGTCTTCAAATAATACTAGAGGAACTATATGAAATAAGCAAGGGCGTTGGTCCCCATATCAATGTCACTAAAACAATATAACAAACAAGACGAAAATGAACACTCAACGATCTGAATCTAAAATCGAAGCTGTGGGAAGTAGACCAAATCGTCTATTTAGGATAACAAATATAAATGACGTCCTCAAAAAAGAAGAAATCAATTACATAATCATTGTAGGTTGGCAAGCTTTCGACAGGAAAAGTTCAACCTTCCTGAACAAGAGGATCTGATTTGTCCTAGATAGAAGCGTCTGCAACCAATGTACGAAGGAGACTATGTGTCCGTGCCAAACTTCAAATCATTTGTGTACGCGAAACTGAAATGAAAAGGGACTTGTATGTATATATATACAGAAGACACGGGAGAGAGCCATGGAAAGAACACAAGACAGCATTGTACATTAGAGAAAAGACAGAAGTTAGAGATATCAAAAATCCTTCAGAAAACTCAAATGACAATGGGCTGGGCATGTGCCAAGAATTTCAGACAACCGTTGGACATTACAGCTCACAATTTTGATACCCATAGATGATATGTGAAACGTTCACCGACAAAGAATAAGATGACGTGACGTATTAGACAAATTACGGAAATACTGCCCCTACAACATTCATAATAGAGAGGTCTGTGAATCTTGGGGAAGGTCAATGCCCAATGAGAGATACAGAAAGGTTGCTGCTGCATTTGATTATGAATGTAAAGTGTGTATCTCTTCAAAGGCATGGACAACAGAAAATCACCACCACAGTGCCGATTTTACAAACCTACAGAGGTACCGAGGGAGATGATGAAAATGGTATCAATTTTTCAAATAAAAAGAGCCTTTTTGCTATGAAATGACCACATTCGAAAACCCTGGCCTATACTCCATATACAAATCCCTTTGAAAGATCTGACTGTATCTCAGACCTCGAGCAATCCCATGGGAGGAAGAAAGATATCAACATATATGTAACATTTACAAGTACTTGTACTCAGATGATTAAAACATTCCGTGCCCCTTGCTTTTCAAAGACAGCATCAAACAGCTGGTAGATGACAACACAAATGGGCACAAAATGTTTATATTCACTCGGTATACGTCCTTGAATATATTTCTTTTATATATATATATATATATATATATATATAAATATATATATATATATATATATATATATATATATATATATATATATATATATATATATATATATATATCAATAGCACTGATTATTGTGTTAGATACTGAGAACATTGTCAAAACTTCTACAACGGATAAAATTTATTTGTTTAATTCTTATAAATTGAGAAAATACACGCATTACATATATATATATGTGTGTGTGTCCATGTGTGTATACAGAATTGAGCGTTCGATCCAATTTAATTAACCCTTCCGTTTGTTGACAATCTCAAAGAGCAAAGATTTAAGTATCTATGCATAAGTAGAAAAGGCTTTAAGTATTTACAAAGGAACATTTCACTCCTTCTCTTTGGAATCTCTCCGAAAGATTTTGATCACTCAATGCGTGAAAATAATTTGAATTCAGCATTTTTTCCAAATTCGATCCTTGTACGAGTGTCAGTAAATAAGTTCGAGTGTAAATAAAAGTGTATACGAGCGTGCGCACATATCTCCGTGCGCCCTTACTGGTAGCTGAGTAATCTGACCCGTAACCGTGATACACAGTGTGTCTGTAGGAAGTGGCCTTATGTGAATATACAAACATCTACTGCGCACACATACGAGACATTACGAATATTTCGAATTCGAATAGTCATCAATCTGTCCACTTACTATGTCACCATGCGTTTCTCAGTTCTTGCACGATATTGCACACATTTTTCGAAATCAATCCATAAATAAAGAATCTCATTTTAGTGTAGCTGTTTCTTTTGCTGATAATCGTAAGCATACATACATCCACACACATGATACATATACATACCCAATAATGGTGATGTTTCAGGAGAATGCGTGCTGTACGAAGACTGAGCTGTGATAGATCCATTATTACATTAGCTATCTCTGTTGTGACATATATTTTTAATATAATCAACTGGAATCTAGATGAGATAACCCCCAACCCCACACACACAAATAAAAATATTACTAGCGTGCCACAGAATGCCCCACCCTAAAGCTGACATTGATTGTTATTATTTACCAAGGAAAACGGAGGTATGGGGATGATGCAACTTGAACTGACCTGCAAAACTACGATTACACGGGTTCCTCTAAATCATTCAAAACTGGATGTTATAACAATTTGAGGAACGTGAAAACACATAAGAGTTGGGTTCAGTAGTAAATGAGAGTGACAAGTTCAAAGAGAACTAGCTATAACCTTGAACAGAGAAAGTATTCATAGATGATTGATGTGAAAAAGATGAGGCAACATGTAAAGGAAAAGGGCCATAAACACCTTGATGTAAAATGGGGATAGAAACCCAAGCACGGGCGATACGTTATCCAAAGTAAAGATGTTGATGTAAACCTGAAAGAAAAACACATCCCAATGGCCATTGGGCAGTAGGTTTAAAGCAAGAACAGAGGGATTCATACTGGCTGCCCAAGACCGAAATTTACCCCCCTCGAAACTCTCATCATCATTATCATCATCAGTCTTTAAATGTACGTCGTTGGACATAGACTTCCCCCATGATCTGCCATATTTCTCTATCATGGGCGTCACAGAGCCAGTATTTTCTGAAGGGTGGGTGGTACGTATTTCCCCTGCAGAATACTCACAGAAAATAAGTGGTATGAACCAACCAGACCCTTTAAGCAACAGACAAAATGTTGTGATACTATGGGACTTAATTAAGTTTACCGACAAGACCATCAAAGAGAGTTAACCAAACACGATAGAAATGAAAAGAACTTGTTTTTAATTAACATGTGTGTGTCTTCTGATAGAAATACGGCAGTGATGGAACTTATGGAATTGGGCAAGTGCAAGAACCTTGGAATTGAGATACAGGATATGTGGCAGTTGAACGCACAAACTGTCCCCGTCGCTGATGTAGCACTGAGAATGATCAAGAAAGATATTGAAGAACATCTATAGATTACAGATATTGCTAAAATAGCGAGAAATGCATTATCATCAGCTGCATACAAATGTAAAGAGAAGCACGTACAAAAAACTGGAACACATGCCCCAAAATGCATCATCCCCAAAAGTGCAATGCATATCCCAAAGTGCAACATCCCCTAAAAAAACTGCCTCACACGCCCAAAACTACAACACATATCTAAAACTGCAATACAGCCCCGAAACTGCATCTATTTATGTTTGTAAGAAAAACTCAATATCATTGAATTTTCCAACCATACACTACTTTTGAAAGAAAAAAAAAAAGAATTTGTGGCATACCAAAATGGAAATAAAAATTGAAATATGTAGATATCAACGCTTTGGTTTAAAAAATGAACGCAACCGCAAATCATTGTAAAATCTTATTTGAATTATTATTATATTTCATATAATAGTCTAGTTATATGTGCCCTTCTCACTTTGAAGTTATAAAATTACCATTGAATAGTGTTGTAAATTTGCATTACATAGATACATTTCTTATAACTGTAATACGTGCATTTTAAAAATTCAAATCTAAAACGCGGGTGAAAAAGGAAGAAAATACCCTCAAAAATAGGGTTTATACAAATCTCATTATGTATATGATCAAAATATTTTCATCATCTATATATTCATTACATCACAACGTTTCGACCGTGTACCCTCAAAACTTCCCAGGGTATTGTTAGTTCGAGTGCTCAGTTGAACTGGACAAGTCTTATACATTATTTTGTAAATCCCAGTTGTGGTCTGAATGTGGATTTTACAACCCATATCCAAAAATACACAACAAAGGCCGTAAGGTACATGGCTAAAACGGAACCATACCATTATATATATATATATATATATATATATATATATATATATATATATATATATATATATATATGACACGGATTATGATCGGTGAATGTTTACATTTAGTGCTTAATGTACTCATCAGCAACCGGCAGTATGTTTTCTCCTTGTAATTATGAAAACAAAAAACCTTTTCACATTTGAATAAAGAATGTTTATATCATCCAATCTATTCTAATTGTTTTTGAAGCAACGGATACGACTTTTTTTACTTCTTTCATCTTGTATTCCAACAAATTGGAAATAAATTATGAAGTATATATATATATATATATATATATATATATATATATATATATATATATATATATATATATATATAAACTTGAGACCAATAGGATAGCCCAACCCAACGCAGCATTTTTCTTACTGTTAAGCTAAATAGCCACCAGTTATACAAAAGGCCATATAACTGCTTTCACTCCAAATTCTCATTTTGTTCATTCTCCATCGATCAATTCCTTTCAGCATTACAGTTATGTATCATGAAATGGATATATATGATCCGACAGAATGATTATAAATTCAATCATATTACACCAGAACCCGTACTTGAAAAAAAAAAAACTCGTTTTTTGAGAAATGTATTTATATTGTGACAGCAATAACCAAAAATGTGTTAGATCACTTTAAAACACTATTTGAAATGACCCCCTCTCCTTATGACACATCATCTATCTATTTGCAGCACAAATAGTCTATCTGGAAAGAGATGTGTGAACCAATTTTATAACCAGGTTTTCGAATGTTAATGTGAGGCCAGCATTCAGTATTAGATATTCAAAATTAAACTAGGATTTCAAACGTGGATTTTCAAGGCATAACATTATATTTTCAATCGATATGTATCTGACTGTGAACTTTGATAAGCTATGGCTAATTTACACACACACACACACACACACACACACACACACATATACACACATATAAATGTATATATACGCGCGTGTGTGTGTTGTGGAAAGGTTGACAATGTGTAGAAAGACAGATTAGAGACTTATTATTACTTTTCGTTTTAGATCAATGTTTCTCTCGTACGTTTACTCCGGATAAGGGCTTGTCCTGTGGTTAGAAGCAAAAGTTTGTTGGTGGAAACTTCAGAAATGCCTGCATGATAGGAGGGTAAATAATATGCTGTGTCGGATTAAGGAGCAAAAGTGAAGGGTTTATTACTTAGTATCTCGGAAATGGGTTTCATTTGGGTGGGGCTTTTTGACAAAAGGATGTTCTCTTTCCTTCATCAAGACAACCTTATCTACTAAAAATTCCTCACGAAAGTATGCTTGATTGTTAAGCCTCATGCATTTTCCCATAAAACACTTCTTGCTCCCCTTCATCATCATCATCATCTGGGGATCTATGTTTTTTATGATGTCTTAGTCGCCTGTTTTTCCCTAGTATATTGTTCTATCTTGTGGTCTCACATGTGAGGTTTAGTATGATTCTTCCATGAGCATGTTGCTTGATTTCCAGTTTATGGGCCTGTCTTTTGGATAAGTTCGATGTTTTAGCTCTACAGGTGACTATTTGAAGATTGCATTTAATGTAGACCCTTCTTTTAAGACTAATGGGACTCTCATGAAGGATGAACTTGCAGTACCGAAGGCTTGTCATCCAACTGTAATTCTTTGCTTGATTTTTCTTTCTTCTTACTATTCGTTGTAATTATCTACTTTCGCCAGCTCTACGTTTCGAATTCAATTGTGTCTTTGTGCACTCAATATTAATCAACCAGCCATTAATTTACGTGTGCATTAGGGACATACATAATTAGGGATATACTTTTCTGTGATCATTCCGATATTCTTGCAGAAATCTTATGCAAGATTATTTCTAAGGTCTTGGAACGCTCAAATATATTCCCATGTATTTGAATGGTGATCACCTTTTTGCTTTACGACATTTCTGCTTGCAAAATCTTCCATAGTACTGCTCTACGTTCAGGAAGTTGATCAAACCATGCTCAAGATTTGAATCTTGAATACTGGAGTGTACATATATATATATATATATATATATATATATATATATATATATATATATATATATATATATATATATATATAATCGTGTGAACTCTTTATATGGTAATGCTAGAAAAGAACCATCTTCAAGTTCATATAAAGTCGAAGAGAACCTGCAGACGTTTGTCACGCAAACCATCTTTGATCTGATTAGATTTTTCAACGTGTTTTCTCAAAACTTTTGATGGAATCTTTTTGGGTTCTCGGCAAAGTTTTTAAGTCTTTTTGTAATTTCTTTCTTCATCATGGGGTTCGGAAGCAGTTTAACCCTGGCATGGTCTTGGTAGATATGTATCTGAGTGTTCACCCGTGTGAATTGACGCGCACATATGCAACTGTGTATATGTATGTGTGGGTTTGTGCGTATGTATGTTTATTTCAACACTGATAGTAAACAAACGTTATCCCTCATCGAAAATTGATAGACGTAAAAAATACGAAAGTAGAGCTTTGAGAAAATGTGGATTCCAGGGAAGTCAGCTGTAAAGAAAGGTTTGGATAAAACATAAGAACACTCTGATAGTTGAAGGATGATTGTTTTAAGGAATGAAAAAACATGGTTCATTTAAGCGCACAGGAATGAACTCGATGGAAATTCAGATAAGATATTGATTTTTCTTATGGTTTTGTTGAAAAGGCATAATAACCCATTAAAAAAAGATATCAATACTTATCTCTTGACTGATTTGATGATTTGCTGTTTTCATCTCAAGATTATATACACATATATGTATATACATTTATACACACACACACACTCATATTCATATATACATGTATGTACGCATAAACATATATATACACAAACATATACATTACACACATCTGTATGCATATACATACTCATATACATATATATATATACACAAACACACATATACACACACATATATATATGTATACGCAAATTACATATATATGTACATGTATATATATATATATATACGTACAAATGTATATATATATATATATATGTATATATATATATATACGTACAAATGTATATATATATATATATATATATATATGTATATATATATATATATATGTATATATATACGTACAAATGTATATATATATATATATATATATATATATATATATATATATATATATATATATATATATATATATATATATATATATATTCTGTATTCCAGCTACAGTTTTTTTTATATACATTTCCCGGATGAAGAATACATTGTAGAATTATTTTTCGTGTACATTAGTACAATGTCTAAACTATAAATTATATATACACACACATATATATATATATATATATATATATATATATATATATATATATATATATATATATATATATATGTGATTATTAATTTTGTTGTATTATATTATATTGAAACACTTACTTGAAATGATCAGCCATCATAAAATTAAAGTGAATAAGTGCAAACGTAGATAAAATGAGTAATTGAAAAGAATAGAGCTTATGCCGGAATCGACCCTGTGATATTTAGGGTAGCCTCTTCTCACGTTGCATTGCTTTTATTACTGAACTAGATAAGCCAAAATAACTGTTCCCACACTTATCTTGTCATTCACATTGTTTCTGTTTCTTCAAACGCGACAATTTTTCCATTAGGAAATGGATACATAATCGAACAGAATGATTAAAAATTATGTCATTTTATGTAGAAACCTGCAAATGAGATGATCAACCGTTATTACACAATGGAAGTACTACTTGAATTATGAAACGTAAATAAAATGAGCAATTAAGTGAATGGGGGCGGCTCTAGGAAACGTATACCTGTAATAACAGATAATCATTTCAAACATAGTTTGTGTATAATATAACGTCATTTATAACCATTCTTTCGGATCATATGTCCATTTCTTAGTAACACACACACACTCACACACACATACACACACACACACATATATATATATATTCATTCACACGTTTGACTATTAGATTTGCCACTTTGTTAATCTTAGTGCCAGATGGAATATGTTTTCGAATAAAATGTATCAATAAGTATCACACATACACACACATATAAATACATATATACATACTTTTAAATCTAGCAATATAACGTTTACTATCTGCTCCAAAAGATATAAATCAAAATAAATATATCCGTAAGTTGTTAAATGTATTTGAAATTCCTGTACTCGAACTGGATTTGAGCTTATTCAGTTTAGCTTTTTTGATTTTATGACAGAGGCTTCAAGAATCAGTAGCCATTTTCTCACGGTGATTAATTCACGAGTATCATACGTGTATTATTTGCAAATATTTCCAGTATGATATTGTGTAAAACGTATAATATTCACTTTTCCCTTATCTTGATAATGACCATGAATACTGTCGAAAGCGCTACAAATAAAACTCAAAACATCTAGACAATATTTACATTAATTGGATATAAACATCTATTTCCATGTACATGATCAAAGAATATTCTGTAACGCATGAAAAAGATTATATATATATATATATATATATATATATATATATATATATATATATATATATATATATATATATATAGATAGATAGATAGATACATATACTCTAGAGAGCTTTACAGCGATGTCCTGGAACAGGTACATTTAATCAAACTGGTTAAATATTGATTATCCGCTAATTCGCTCATGAATTGCTTTAACAGGTTTTAGGAAATTATCAAATTGTTTATTCTATTTACGTTGTCAAGGCGAAGCGATATATTGACTGTGTAACGGAGGGAGAACATTGCAAATGAGAGTGTCACTATAGTATAATGCAAATTATAATTACTTTGTGGGATCACATATCCATTCCTAAATACATAACTGTTGCTTCAAGAGAAAGAAATTGGGTAGATTGGAATTTGAAGTTGAAATAGTTATTATGTCCTTTCATTACTGGTTGCTGTTTAGCTCATCGGTAAGAGCAATGCTGCTTTGAAGTGGTCAACCTATTGGTTATAGGTTCGATTCCTGCATCAGCCCCATTTCTTTAATTGTTTATCTTATTCATTCTGTCTGGGTCAAGTGATACGTCATGCTGGCAATACAGGGATTTCATTTCAAAGGTGATCTCCACTCTAATATAATGCAATTCATAATCATTCTCTTGGATCATACACCCATTCCTTTTATTTATATTTATATTTATATTTATATTTATATTTATATTTATATTTATATATATATATATATATATATATATATATATATATTTAACTATATATATATATATATATATATATATATATATATATATATATATATATATATATATATATATATATATATATATATATATATATATATATATGTGTGTGTGTGTGTGAGAGAGAGATAAGTTCCCTGAGACTCTCTAGAGAAACTGGTATGTGACCAACATGCAATAATATAAGTGAACAATTGAAAAAAAATGGAGAAATTGTGATGGAAAATGAGTTACTTTGCTTACATTTTGCTCGACAGTGATCACTAGATTTCCTGACTTAAAGAAAAAAAAATAAGTGGGCCAAAACTAAGGTATCAGTTAAACATAAAGATTCATTGCAAATTGACCCCCCCCCACTCTCTTAAAAAAAAACGTTCTTCGAAGACGTAAGAAAGACATTGCTACTCCCTGTACGCGTAATGCATATTTACAAAAATTACATACATACCGACATAGGTGAGAGAAACTTATATGTTGACATGTTTTGATGTATATGTATCTATATATATATATATATATATATATATATATATATATATATATATATATATATGTGTGTGTGTGTGTGTGTGTGTGTGTGTGTGTGTGTGTGTGTGAGAGAGAGTGTTTGTCAAAATAGATGAATCATTTTTGTGTTTTTCACGGGCGCCAGTGTTCGGAATAATGTCTTTCAAGATAGGAAGACACTCCTGACTCGGTCTCCTGGCGCAACACAGACTCATCAGTCCAACTTCCTATCAAATAGGCATTGTGCTGCTCTGAGCAAACGTATTTTGTGTATGTATGTATCTAGGTAGTTAGATTGATAGCAATCATTTTGCAAACATATGAAGTCTATAAGGAAAGAGATGCTTGAACCCATTTTACGATCAGGTTTTTAAATGCTAATGTGAGGCAAGTATTCAGTTTTCGATGATTGAATGATAAAACTGTTGATTTTCATAGCGTACCATTAATTTTCCATTTAGATTTCTATCTGACTTTAAACCTGAGTGAGAAAATACTGGCTCCGCGACGCCTGCAAAAGAGAAGTGTGGCATATCCTGGGAAAGGTCTATGTCAACCAACGGAATTTTTGAAAGACTGATGATGAAGATGATAAATCTATGGTTCATATATATATATATATATATATATATATATATATATATATATATATATATATATATGTAAAGAGATCAGTGGAGAGAGTGTAAGATTGAAAGAGAGAGAGAGAGAGAGAGAGAGGGAAAATATCTCAATTTGGTGATTTGGATAATAGAGCTATGCTTCGTTTCATTCTCTCTCTCTCTCTCTCTCTCTCTCTCTATCTCTACCTGTCTCTATCTCTCTGTTTCTCTGTCTTTGTATCTCTGTCTCTCTATGCTTGAGGATAATGACATCCAACAAGCAGCCCGGCATCACTTGTGTGCATTTCTCAGGATGCATCTATACTTTTCCGTAACAATTGTTTGTATAAGTACTCCAACTGGAGACCATAAAGCGACAAGGTCAGTAAGTAAGAATTGGGCACCTTCGTTTTTTGTACCTCACGATGTGTCACGTTCTATCCAAAGGCATGGTCCCAGTTTTCCAAATGCATTACCGGGCTTTAAAAAAAAAATCCAATGAAGGATTTGACTGTCAATGTTGACAGTGCTTCTAGGATGCATAAACTTGTCCACCACTACCAGACGTTTGAAACAAACATAGATATAGGTTGAAACATCAAAACTGTTTTTTGAGATCAATAGTTTGTTACAGTGCAAGCAGCATGAGCTTTAGTTAATCCATCGAGAAGATGCTACAAGTCATTCTCGGTGTGGGCTATCAGGTCACAGAACATAGGCTAAAACGGCCGCAGGACAATCGTGTTGCTACATACGGCACCTGGTATCTCCAGTCGGACACATATGGGATATTGAGCAGGCGAGAGAGAGAGAGAGAGAGAGAGAGAGAGAGAGAGAGTTAGAGTTTGAGAGAGGGATAGAGATTGAGAAAAAAAGAGAGAAATAGAGAGAGAGAGAGGGGAAGTTTAAAGGAACTATCTTTCAAAAGTTACTTTTCGAGAGAAGAGGAATTTTTTTATAGCAGAAACCATATAACCAATTTGAAGAAAAGCTTCTCCGAATGGAGACGAACAGCAGCCGTTCTTTTTGTCTGCGCCACTCCCTGCCATTGACTGCTGTATCCAGCCACATGTTAGAAATATTTCGAAACAAAATCTATTCCTGCCATATGGATATTTTAATGCAAATATTATTACTGCCACACATAAAATTAAATATTCCGATGGAAAGATTATCCCTTCCATTTCTTGAAACTATTAGTTCCGAAAACATGACCAAACTTACTGCCATTCTCAGCCACTCCCTAAAACAGGGTATTCAAATATTCCGACGCGAAAAACTACCCTAGCAAATCTCTTGCATGGATTTCCATATTTTGAAACATTTTGAAATATGTATCGCTAGGTAGCAGAGATAGTTTGGCATCAGAGTATTTTATTTTCATGCTGCTGGGAATGTCAGGGGTTGGAATGAAAAGTACTGACTAAGCGACGGCTTTATACTGGTGGATTATTGGCGAAACATTCATGTGAGACGAAGATTGATGATTGTCATGGACTGGCTGAATGAAACTATAGAACCTCAGAATCTTACGCCCAACTGTTCAGTACTGTGAATAATGCTGTCTTTATTTTACAGTCAAAAGAATCAAGGAAGTGAGAGCGAGAGACAAAATATTGCTTAGAAAAACCTGACAGTCGTGAAATGAAGGAACCAAAGACCCGGCAAAGCAGAAGGGAAAGATGTTTGGCGCTTTTACAGACAGCGAACGATAGCAAGTTTAAATAAGATGTAAGAGCCTCGGTGGTTTCACCATGTATATATATATATATATATATATATATATATATATATATATATATATATATATATGAGGGTTCATCAATAGCTCCACGGGCTAAGACGTAGTTAGAGGATGAATTTTGATCTGTAAATTTCACTGTGAATAATATCCATGGCTGAATTAAGAGCATCAACAAAAAGAGAAATTATCTATAAAAGAAAATATTTTTGCGCAAAATGATGCCTTCTAATAATGAGCCTGCGGTCTTATTGATCTCTCAAGGTATGTATAAGCAAATATATATACATACCCATATGCATATATGTACACATACACATGTGCACACACACACACGTATATATATATATATATATATATATATAAATATATATGTGTGTGTGTGTGTTTACCTGCATACGTATGAATTTTAGAAATGTTGTGTTATATAGGAATTTATTTGAAATGATTTCCCGTCGTTACATGTTTAATAATATCCGTCAATTTAGACAACATAAATAGAATGAACAATTAGAGAAGATGGGGTTGCTGCAGGGATTGAACTTGTCACCGATTGGTAACTGTTTCAAAGTCGTGATGCTCTTACTATTGAGCTAAATAGCCATCAGTAATGCAAAAGTCCAAATGACAGCTTCCAAGCCCTTTTCTCATCTCGTTTATTCCCGGTGAACGCGACAGTTATGTATTTAAGAAAAGGACAAGAAAGTCCGTAGGAAGTTGGCAAGACATCTGCACGCACATATTTCATCTTACAAATGTTTTCGCAATAACAGCTAATCTCACATGTCAACACTGTTTTCCATTTAAAGTATATCCTTGAAAGACCAAAACCAATTTAAAATGCGTATGTGTCATAAACCAAGTTTCACCCGCTCTCTGAAAGGTCTGTGCATATAACTCTTCATGAAACTGAACAGTATTGACAATGACGCACCTGATATACTGAAATTTTCTAACGTTTCTGAAGGCATCGGGGCTACCCACGCACGTTTTGCGCAAACGTGAATACGTGTTTCTTTTTCATGGCTTTTGATGACAGACTCTTGGTGAAAAGACTGTCCACGTGTGTAGGAGTCGCACATGAGTTGTCGAAGTTCATTTCCTTTTCCTGAAAAAGTTAGATCCGGTAGGTGGCCAGGAAATTTAGCTGATTTAAATCCCACAGAAAATCTGTAGCCATTATGAACAAGCATACCTAAATTGTACTTCTCAAAATACACAAAGATCACCTGCATCAACATCTGACCCTAGTAAAATTTTAAAGGAATTAGAAAGCATACAGCACATGTTCAAAAATCTCGTTCGTTTGGATCTTGGTTTGATTTCCCGAAGGCTTCAGGTGGAAAATCAAATCAATAATATCAATAGTACGTTGAATATATTTTATGGCAACGACATTCATTAGAGAAATTTAGATAACAATCTCTCATTTAACATTTCAATTATAATTGTTGTTGTAGTTTGCATTTACATTTTTACATTAATAACTCTCTCCTTCAGCTATTTTTTCTGATTTCAGGAGTAAGAACCTTTCATAGAATTTCTCATCCATCTCATGTGTTAAGTTTAGATATATTTAGTTTAAGGAGGAAATGTACACGTCAACGGAATGCACCTGGAAATGCCAGGGTGTATATAATACAATCCCGGACGTAATGGATCGACCACAGTCGTTTAATTTTTGAGAAATGGAAACGAGGACAGAAGGAACAATGAGTAATCGTATTTTGTATTAACATGTCGGTCTCATTGGCAGGTGGCGCTGCCTGCCAAGTGTGGTTTTGGGAAACACAATGCCACAGGCCAAACAAAATTTCTACTGTACACGAAACAAGCGGACTGTGTTTCAAAGTGTTATTTCATAGGCCCCCCAAATAATCTAGCAAGATTGGTTTGCGAGCAACTATTCTCCAGTGAAACAAAAGTCATGTGCAACAATCAAAAGGCATAACCGTCGAAATTTGAGAATGCAGACGGGGACAGTAGACCATTACATATTCATAGAACAACGAATATTTATGAAGCCCAAAGCCCTGAAAAGAAGAAGATATCAAACGGAAAATCACCCTAGGATGGCAAGCCTTCGGCAGTGCAAGCTCAACTTGCTCAAAAACAAATCGATCCCAATAATCCTAAAAAGAAGAGTATACAACCAATGCATTCTCCCGGTAGTCACTTATGGAGCTGAAACATGGAACCTAACCAAGAGACAAACCTGCAAACTGAGAAGCATGGAGCCTTCGCACGACTGAATCATGCTCAACCTCACATGGAAACATTACAAGACAGCACGATACATCAAGAAGAAAACTGGGTTCTGAGACATTATAGAATCTATTAGAAAACTCAAATGGCAATGGGCTGAGCATGTTGCGAGAATGACAGACAAATGATAGACATCACGACTCAAAACATAAATCCCTAGAGATCACATGCGAAACCGAGGCCGACAAAATGCAAGATGGATAGATTGAGGAGACCAATTCAGAAAGTACTGGCTCTGCAACACCCATGGTAGAGAAATGTGGTAGATCCCTAGGAAGGTGTATGTCCAACGACAGACGATAAAAGAATGATGATGATGATGATGATGATGATGATACATCGACGTACCAGGATAATTAAAACCATTAAACCGGTTTGTATTGACGGCACCATTCTGAGTCACTTTACTGCAATCGGTAAAGTCTCTAAAAACGGAAATTAGGTGTCAGATTTTGTGATGGACAACAACTGATATCGCCATTTTGGTGTGTGCATCTATCTGATATCTTGAAAACGCACTTATTGTGGCCTGGGGCCAAACAATTTTACCTTTCAGCCAGTAAATTAATATTTTGAAACATATCTTTCGTTTTCAATGTTTTTTCTAGTGTTATATACTTGGGTCCCATTTAGATCTAGCCCCTATGACCGGACATCATCATCAACGGAGATTTGAAAAGAAAGAAAATGCTGCCTTTCTATAAACATCTGCCAAAACGAGCCTAACTGACCATGGTTCTGCTGACCATAGCCACACTAAAGTCAGTGTTGCATGAGGAATAGTTAATTAGTTTTTATCTTTTTTGTTAGAAGGGTTGGAAAGTTATTGTTCACTTGGTGCTGCTCTATTCAATCAAGACAGTCATAGCTGATTAGGGCCGGGTGTTGCACCCCTTTAATGGACTTTCGGTTGGCAAGGTTCTTCCAGGGTTACCAAATTATTAATTTTCTTGTTAGGACTGGCTGATTCTTTTACAATCTAAGCGATATTCGATAAGATAATTTAATAAAAGTAAATGGTGAACTTTCATTAATGATTTGTTTTGGAGTCCAAGTGCATACGTATTTTACTTGACGAATAATCACTAAATGAATTTAACAATTAGCATACTTAAAATATATACTATTTTGCCGATTTTAATAATTATCAAGACGATTTTAGTTATTAATAACAAACCATACAACGTTGATTTCTTTCCCAATTTGCCTAGAATACCTACTTTGACACGCTTTGTTGACAGATTAGAGGCATGTACTTTCACCAGTGAAGATTCATAAGTACGCCCCGATGCTCCAAATTGGTCTGAACCACATGTTGCCCGAAAGAAAGACTGTAGCAGATTTGAAAGCGCCCCCTACTCAAAGACGTAACAGTCAAGTCACACTGAATATACCGGTTCCTGTTCAAAAAGAGGTTAAGTGCCCCCGTGCTTGATCAGTACAGCATTTGTTGCCTGTGCGTAAGCGTAGGGGCCCTCACACTGATACCGATCTTGTGTCTACACAGGTGGGTAGTATTAAAAAAAAACAACTTATCTGACTCCATCTTCTATAACTACTACGTTTTTCAACACCCTGCAGGCCCCACTGAATGACATGGGCTTTCAATATGTTAACGAAATCTCAAAAGCAATGTGAAATTTTCCAATTCAGAACACATGTCATTTAATTGCAAAAGAATCCATGTTTGTCAGACGTTGGATAATGGAAAAATGTTGAATAACTGTCTTATCTGTTATAGAATTTGCAAGAGTGCACCAAACGTTCGGAAACTTGATATCAAACAAATCGTACAATTAATGTGAGACTCATTATGTTCAAAAGCTTCTTATCAATGATTTATTTCCTCGTCGATTAGTTTTTATACTTCGATATTTTGAATTTCACAATACACACTCATCATATTGCACCCAAGTACGTGCCTAGGTTATTTATTAAGTTGACTTCAAAACAAAATGTTCAAAGTACTCCGAACAAATAGATCAATTTACAATATCGATAATGTATTTTCATATATAATTATATAAGGTTTTATAATTAAAGTTGGATGTATGAGGAGTCGAGATTTTAATTATTGTTTGAAAAATCTAATGAAAGATTTAAAACTCATTCAACCAAAAAACAAAACCAATTAAATGAATGAATAAAATTTCCTGGAGGAGATTACAAATAGACATTAAAATTTCGGAATTGACATCTGTTGGTTACTTATTGTTATAGAAGAAGGAGAGAGAGAGTTAGAGCATCATTCATCTGAATCATCTTATTGAAAGTGAAACTACATATGCTTTGAAATCATCATCATCGTCATCATCATCATCAGCAGCAGCAGTCTTTTAACGTCCGTCGTTGGACATACGCCTTCTCCAGGATTCGTTACACTTCTCTATCGTGGGGGTTGCAGAGCCTGCACTTTCTGAATTTGTCTAGCTCGTCCTTCCATCCTATACCCCACCAGCCTCGGTTGCGCATGTGATCTCTGGGGATCCATGTCGTGAGTTGCGATGTCTATCGGTTGTCTGCCATTTCAGCCCATTGCCATTTGAGATTTTTAATTGATTTTATGATGTCCTAGACTCCTGTCTTCTCCTGGATGAATTGTGCTATCTTGTGGTCTCTCCATGTGTAACATCTTATATTTTACACACACACACACACACACACATATATATATATATATATATATATATATATATATATATATATATATATATATACATATATATATATATATATATATATATATATATATATATATATATATATATATAATCAAAGTTTATTGTTGGAACTTAATTTTGCTCGGCATCAATGTTGCGAATCCTAGCCCTAGATCGTGTAGATGAATGAGGCGGTGGGCGTTGTGTGATGTTTCTTTATTTATTTATACGATCTAAGGCCGCTCGATTTGCTCCCAAGTAATATCATGCTGAGCAATATCAAGTATCCACTACAATGCCAATGATTATCTAAATGTGTCGGATATGAACTGTCCATTTACTTTGATTCTGTATACGTATATGTACAGATATGTTTTTTTATAGATAAGAGAGTTCTGTATTTTCTGCTGGTGTCAATGTTCGGTGTTCAAGCTCAGCTAACAACTAGTACTCCGAATGATGTTTTTCAAGGCAATTCCCATTAAACGACTTGCACAACTATTTATCTATCAAATCATCTATATATGTATTTATCTGCAGGCACATACAGCTTTTTTGAAAAAAAAGTTGGAGTCCATTTAAAAAAAAACAGGTTTTTCAATACTATTTTTAGGACTAGCATTCAATATGTGATTTCGAATAGAGGAACCAGGATTTTTTACATGGATTTCAGGGCTGGTGGGGTCTATCAACTTGAATGATTTATATAACGTTATGTTTTCAACTCAAATTATATGTAACTTTAAACCCTATAAAGCTATGCTTGTTTCATACATATTTATACCTTCAAAATTAGGAATAGAGCACATAGAAATGCCAGCCCATACGTCTGAAGCGAAGGTCTCGATCCTACTTCGTGGTACTTGATGGTATAATGGATAGTCTATAGCCACACTGAAGAGTTGTAATACAACGAAACAGCTGTCTGTGGATGACACAATTATCTAATTATTGCACACACACACAAACACGCACATATATATATATATATATATAAATATATATATTTAACATTGGAAACGAATACGAGGAAGAGAAACATGAGATGATTCAACCTAACAGTATGAAAAAAAAAAGCATCTTAGATGAATACTTTCCCCAAACAAACTATGCAAAAGTTTCGTTAGAATAACAGTGAGAATAAATTGCAACTGCTTAAATGACATGGAAAAAAAACTAAAAAAAAAAAAAAATACGCACGCACACACACATAAACTATTGAACGGCAACAGCAACATGTCTGAAAGATTAACTAACGAATATTCATATCAAGAAAACGGCAAATTATCAAACAAAGAAAACAAAAACTCAAAAAGAAGTACCTTGTAAAATATCACAAAAAAAAAACAAAATACAATATCATCAACAACACCTAACATATTAATACAAACAAGCAAAAAAACTACAGAATGTAAGACGTGGAAAACACAGGAAACACGCTTTCATTGACAACCCCTGATGCAATAAAACATACATAAACTATTCGTGGAAGACAAATCAACATATAAAATAGGCATCACCCACAAAAGCATGTACTCATCTAAAGTCATACAATAAACCATAAAATAATGACACTGAAAATCCATGAAAATGTAGAATGAAACTTATAGATACAAAACAGAAATATCAACGAAGTCAATCATCGAACTACAGTAGTTGAAATAGCGTTTTTTTCAATTTTCGACTCACTAACAGAATGTTTAGCACAAAAGTAAGAGCAACGGCACATAAAAGCGGCTTCCAATCTACCGCAGGTTCGCTTTCTGCAGCAGCCCATCTTTTTCTATTGTTTACTTTAGGCTCCAAAGGTCAAGTGACACAGTTGTCGTGCAAAAACAGGAGGTCATTCCGAACAGAATTTCAAAGAATATAACGCATTTATAATTATTCTGTCGGATTATATATCAATTTTCTATTAAAAAAAAATATATATATGTATATATATATATATACACAAAGAGATTATGAGAGAGAGAGAGAGAGAGAGAGAGAGAGAGAGAGAGAGGGACAGAGCAAGGAAGAGAGGGAGAAAAAAGAGATCTGTGAACTCAGAGGTTCGCATATATATTCATATATATGGAGACAAAAAAAAAACGTAAAAATTAGGAATTTGAACGAACCAAGTCATATAACTAAATTCTAAGAAAAGTTGCTCAAAACTGAAACCAACAACGGCAGCATTTCTTATAAACTGCCACTCCCCACCATTCCCTCTCAATACCTGCAACACGTTAATGAAATATTTCGATGCAAAAACTATCCGTGCCATAGACTTTTGCGTCGATATGTTTCCTTAATGTTTGGTAAGGATAGTTTTTGCATCGAGATATTTCATTTGCTTAAAATGACAGTGAGTGATAGGGACAAAAAAAGCCGCCCAACCAACAGCTTTTCACTGTTAGATTATCAGTTAGAAGAAAAGAGGCGTATTTATTGGCCAGCATGGAAGGGGAGGTTTCATGTATATCATGAACTGTCAGACTGAAGCCATACGGCCTCAAAATCCTGCAACCAATTGATCAGTACTGTAAATAATGCTTTGTCCATTTTACAGTCAAAAGAATCAAAGAAGTGAAGAGAACAGACAAAAAGATAAACCTGCCAGTCGTGAAATAAGGAAACCGGAGACCCTGGCAATGCAGATTGAAGAGATGTTTGGCTTTTGCTGCAAACGAAAACAAGTTTGAATAAGACACAACAGCATCACTGGCTGCACTAACTACATATATATATATATATATATATATATATATATATATATATATATATATGTGTGTGTGTGTGTGTGTGTGTGTGTGTTTGTACATACATATACATAAGTGTGAATATATATATATAAGAGTATGTAGATGTATCTGTATATAAGGATGTTTCTGTATACATGTGTACTTGTGTGTCTGTGTATACATACATATATATATATATATATATATATATATATATATATATATATATATATATGTGTGTGTGTACATTCATGATTATGTGCTTGTGTATGTACATATGAATGTATACATATGTATGGACATAGAAATATATTTGTGTATCATGATCATCAGTCTTTTAGCGTCCGTCGTTGGACATAGACCTTCCCAAGGATTTGCCACACTTCCCTATCATGGGCGTCACGGAGCCAGTACTTCCTGAACATGTCTAGCTCGTCTCTCAAACTAACATTTTTCCGGCCTCAGTTGCGCATGTGGTCTCGGGGGATTCATGTTGTGAGTCATGATGTCCATCGATTGTCTGCCATTCTCTCAACATGGCCAGCCCACCGCCATTTGAGATTTTTAATGGATTCTATGATGTCCTTAACTCTTGTCTTTTCTCGGATGTACTGTGCTGTTTTGTGGTCTCTCCATGTGATGCCCAGCATTATTTTTTCATGTGCACGTTGCTTGGTTCTCAATTTACGGGTCTGTCTCTTGGTTAAGTTCCATGTTTCAGCTCAATAAGTGACTATTGGGAGGATGCATTGGTTATACACCTTTCTCTTTAGGATTAATGGGATCTTATTATTTTCGAAGTTTGAGCTAGTTCTGCCAAAGGCTTGCCATCGTAGTGTGATTCTTTGCTTGATTTCTTCTTCTTTTGAGGGTCTCATGGAGATTTGTTGTCCTAGGTAGATGTAGCTGTCTACTTTCTCGAGTTCTGTGTCCTCGATTTTAATCTTAGTGTTTTTATCCCCGATGTGGTTGTTGCACATATTCTTTGTCTTGCCGAAGTTCATGTATAGGCCGACTTTCTTGCTCTCTTCATTTAGTTCATCTATCATTAGTTGGAGGTCGTTCAGATTCTCTGCGAAAAGGGCTATGTCGTCTGCAAATCTGAGGTTGCTCAGATTCTCGCCGTCTATATTTTAATTCCTTTACTCTGCCAGTCTAGCGTTCTGAAGATCATCTCGAGGTAGGCTGTGAAGAGTTTAGGTGAGCTGGTTTCACTTTGTCTTACTCCTTTCTGGAGCTGAAAGGGGTCCAAGTCTTTATGTAGCCTGATAAATGAGCTGCCGTGATTGTATATATGTTTCAAAACTTCAACATATACTGGATCTACGCCTTGCCAACTGATGGCCTCCATGACTGTAAGGATTTCTACTGAGTTGAACGTCTTTTTGAAGTCGATATATGTACATTTAACTGCATAGATGTGTATACATTGATAGTGGATGTATAAGTGCTAATGAATTAATTGCATTTGCGAAGTAGGAGATTACGCATATGTATATATCAATTATTGAGGAATGGATCAGTGATACAACAGTAATAATTATGAATTGTTTCTCATTATTTTGCAACTGTATTTGGTCTAGACAATGTGAATAGAATAAACAATTAAATAAAATGGGTGCATATGTAAATACCACACATACACACACGCACATACACGAATGCATATGTATATATATATATATATATATATATAAGTGCACATGCATACTGACACATACGTACTTATAATTTGACACTAGCACTCATATATTTATATATATATACATATAAACTCACATATTCTAAGATTGGACGTATGTATGTATGTACATATATGCATAAATATTTGTGTATGGTAATATTATATATATATATATATATATATATATATATATATATATATATATATACATATAATTTTAGCAAGGAGAAATGACGAACAAGAATGAATGCAGTCTACAGAAAGTCAACATGACAATTGCATACAAATCAACGTTCTTAGAAAAGCTTTTGCAATAATGTCTTATGTCATATGTCAACGCTATTCCCCATTCACAGTAATTTCCTGAACGACCAAAACCAATATGGTCAGCAAATGGGAGTGTTTCATGGTAAACTAGACTTTTTTCAGTGGTTTGAAAGGTTTGTTTATCCTGCTCTTGATCGAAATCAATGGAATTGACAATGGGGCACGTAGTCTTTTAAGATTCTGAAACCTACTCAAAGCCATTTGGGCACATTAAGCTAGGCATAAACATTATTATCCGTTCCTTTTTGTGGTTTTTGATGGCCAACTCATTTCTGTCGTGTTTGGAGTCATATAAAAGGTGGTAAAGCTTGATTCCACTTCCATAAACGTTTAATTTGGTAGGTTGCCAGAAAACATTCTAGACTACGATCCCAATAGTGGATACGGGGAACACAATGGAGGATATTACTAAAATTATACTCTAAGATTTCCCCAGCTTCCAGTTGCATACTCAACTGCATTTGACGCTGGGAACATAGGTCAACAGCATATGTGCATGGACCTCATTTGCCAGGTTAAAACTTAGTTGGAATTTGTGGAGGTTTCTGATGCCAAACCAATTTAATGATAATATTTCTTTTATTTGGAACTGGTTGCAAAAATGTATCGTTATGCAGGCAACTTATATTTGAGAAGCTAAGAGAAAACGCTCTTGTTAATTGTTTGAAGTTGGATTGTTTATTTTATTTTTGCTTTGCGCTCGTGGTTACATCTTTGCCCAGTTTCTCGTCGCTTTCTGTCTTGTTTTGATGCAAGAATGAATATTATCATGAGGATTTTCTCATGCGTCATATGTAGTGAGTTTATATGCTTGACTTTCAAAGGGGAAAACGGGTCAGGCCACCGAGTTACAGGATGCATCGGCAAGTGACAGGCATACTAAACAACTCGGATCGACCAGATTTACATATAGTCATCTAACTGTAATTGATGAAATATGTGTGTATAGATATGTTTGAACTGAAAGAATTCGGCATCTGGACATTGTTCGAAGTTGATCTTCATCATATCATATTCATATATTTGTCAGCACAAGGAATTTCGGCGTCAAGATTGAATTAGTTTGAATCAGCAGTTCTCGAGTACGATAACACAATATGATTACTCGACGACTGGCCTTTTTATGAAGTTGACAATCGTTGGATGTATTAATCAGTGCACCAGACATTCAAGAAATCTATTGAAAATAAATGAAAGAAAAAATTACAGATTATGGATCCTTTATCGAAAATTATAGATATAAATTTGAATACGAGATATTTGAATCGGCAATAGATCTGTCTAGACATAAAATATCTAATGGAAACACTGGAAGAAGTAACCAAAATAACTGAGTGACGCATCGTTAAGCTGGCTACCTATCGACTGCAGGTTCGAATTCTGAAGCAGCCCATTTTCTTTAATTGTTCACTCTATGCTGCCGAGGCAAAGTAACACATTCACTGTGTATTAATAGGAGGTCGTTTCAAATAACATATTGCATTTACAATTTCTCTGCCGTATTATGTAATAGTATATCTAATTGTGAATGAATATCTCTCTCTCTCTCTATATATATATATATGTATACAATCACATATGTAGCTGCGGACTTGTCACGCTGAGTTCATCGTGTTAGTTGCGTGAAGGGTACGAGTGACGGCAGTCTAGTTAACTGCCTTCATTATAATCCAGTGACTGAGTTGTTCCACCTTGTGGAACCTTCATGCGTCCAACTCAACGGGAGAGTCCATCATATATATATATATATATATATATATATATATATATATATAACCAAAATACTTCGGAGCCATAATTTCCTCCGACGGATGAAAAATTATTTTAGCTCGCAATTATGGCAGGATGTCTGACACACAGCAAAGATGTACCTTTGGATCAGGTACAGCCCCGGTTGTATTGGAGATAATATTAATCATGTCGCTTAACTTAGTAAGTGGTGCTTGCTGTTACCTAATGTTTTTTGGAAAATGGTCTGTTCGTATTGAACACAACATAATCGAAGTTTGGCTTGCGAACAACTATTCTACAACACAAGGACATATAAAATCAACAGATCTTCAACTGCATTCACGACCCTATTCTGAGTCAATCGACTGTAATCAGAAATTTTGCTAGACGCTGAAATTAGATGTTGCAGCCATTCACTACAACCGAAATCACCGTCTTGGTGGGTGTCCCTATCTTATTTATATAAAGCTTACGAAGGCAGCGCCGCGACACAGGTCACAAAGAACCTAGTACAAACATTAGAAAATTCATGTCTTGGAAATGTTTGATTTTTTCAGTGTTTAAATACAAGAATAGAAGGGCCACTAATAAATATTACGAACTGGAGTCACCAAGGACCGGGTGTAAATCTCCAAGGACCGGGTGTAAAAGAAAGTGTTGTCTCTCCTTCAATATACAGCGAACCAATATGGCCTGGCTATAGCTCCGTTGCCATAGTCACATTGAAGCTAGAATTGAATCAGCAAAATACATTTAATTGTTTGTTTTGGTAGTGGGTGCGCGAGTTATTGTTTAATGTACTGTTCTATCCGTACAGCTGATAATTCACTATAAAATGGTCATTCGTCCGGATCACGTGGTACATTAATGATTTAGGAGAATGTTTCAAATCTTAGTACACCCTTTAAAGACTTCACCGTCAAATTGTATTAGATGCGCCAGTTGTATTTCAATCATCAAAGTTGAGCAGCATTGAGCCTGATCAGCACTTAGATGGGTGATATCTTGGGATCACAAAGTATGGTGAGCATCATCTGACGGAACGCATGTTCCTGAGCCTAAACATTAAAACCAATTTTATGTCACAATGCTCTCCTGGAGAGTTAAATAACTGATTATCTTTCAAGCTTCATATTTTTCTACACCCTGCAGCCCATCCAGAATGATATCGGCTTTCGATATGTCAACGACATTTTGAATCCAGTGTGAAAATTCAATTCGATACCGATTTAATGGTAAAATAATCCATAATTTTGGTCCGTATTGTCAGATGCTCAAGAATAAAAAATCTTTGAAATTTATCCTATATTTCGTTGTGACGTGTAATAAAATTCTCAAGAGCACAAAATATTCGGAAACTCGATATTAAACAAATCATACAACACTGTGAAGATTCGGGATATTAAAATGCTTCCTCTTGTTATTTCTTTTATTGTCGATTTAGTTAAGATTTTTTGATGTTTTGAATATAATGCCTTGAAATCTTCATCTTCCTTCCGAATCTGTGGAAATAAATTATTTATGTATTCGAATAGGTTCTGATATATACGAATAAATACGCCTATATACACGACTCTCTCTTTCGACATGGACGGACACACGCGTGTACTGTACTCATGAACGTATACACAAGCACACTTGTACACACAACCACACATACATACATGCACATATATATGTACAAAAGGCTGACTTTTATATAAATATTCAATATCTGTGCATTTGGTGAAAATCTTATGTACAATTATTATGGATAAAATATCAAATTTGTTTCTGTATAATTTCATATCTTTTGGTTTTATCATGAAAAGAAAATAGGGAAGAACTTCTCTTCAAGACACATGAACGGCATTTGAAGATTTCGCATAAGTAAGTGAACAAATGAAACAATCAGATGTTACTGACATCTGCTTGCCAGAGACTCTCTGCAAAGCATGGTATCAAATACTGTAATTTGAAATGTATTTTTCTATTCTTTTCTCCCTTTAAATCCCTATGAATTCATTTTAATCTTCACTTAGTGAAACGAGAGAGCATTTCTTCAAGGTTCATGAGCCCAAGATGTGGAACTGATGGAACATAACAGAAAGTTATTTTCAGATGCAGTTGACGTCGTCTCTTCGCACAACGCTGATATATATATATATATATATATATATATATATATATATATATATATATATGTTAAATGATCAGATATACAAGAAGCAATGCTCTCTGGAATAGAGAACTCTGGTGGATGCGAAAATGCACGTAAGTAAATATTTTGCTTCAATTCAGTCTTACTGATCGTCAACTTCTGCGTAGAGCAAGGGTAAAATGCCAGCTTCTGGGTTTCGATCCTACCTCGTGGTACTGGATGGAATATTATTATCATAACTAACGCTCCCTTATTCAGGGACTAGACGAAATAATGGATAGTTTATAGGCACACTGAGGAGTTGTAATACAACTAAACAGCAGTCCGTGGATTACTCAATTATTATTGTTATAGATATTATGAAATTATACTAAATTAAACTTCCAAAACTTACATTCTACTGATTTGAATAATACTGGGTTCAGATTTCTCAATCTAATTCAACCAGATCCATTGTTAGCCATAGCTTCATCGGGTCGCAGGTCTCGCTATCTGCCCCAGAGAAGGATGCTCAAATAGAAGATATACGGCCTTTGAAACTTTCTATCATTGTTCCATCTGCTGGGCCATGCACATAAATCCTTGGATTAATGGGCGATATTAGTAACGCACACATCGTACCCAACCTGAAAAGCTTCATCTGAGGTGGCCCAAGGGCGTCCTACGTTACCGATTCCACAGAGGAGATGCAACACGTAAAGACCAGATACCTTTTTAGTTGCACATCATATCTCTGCATTCGTTACGTATGAATTTGCCTGCTTTTCGTGGAACCTGCTAACCACCCACGGTCCTCCAAGGACAAGGAAACCTTTCGAAAATCTATTTCTGCGTAGGGAAGAATATACTAATGATTTATTTGTAACACACATATTTATATACATACATGTATGTTTGTACTAATGAATGCGCATATGCATACATACATATTATTTTACAAATTAGGAAATCTCTCTCTCTCTCTCTCTCTCTCTATATATATATATATATATAAACATGTGAGTAAATTCTACAATAGGGGCTGAATAAATTCAAGAAAAATGTGATAAGGGGAATCCAATCTTTTTACTTTTTACTTTTATGACTTTGAGGTATAGTATCCAACGGAATCATACCAGCCGCCCTAAGACATGTACGAAACCGGTCTTTGGTTTTACATATATATATATATATATATATATATATATATATATATATATATGGAAAAGTTTCGATCATACCTCGTGGTACTGGATGATGTAATGGAAAGTCTATAGCCACATTAAAGAGTTGTAATACAACGAAACAGCTGTCTGTGGATTACTCAATTATTCAAGTATCATATATATATGTGTATGAGTGTGTTTGTTTGTGTGTAATTGTGCACGTATGAACGTGTGTCCATGCAACTATGAACACTGAATATGTGAATGTGTATGCACATGCAATAGGATACGATTTCTAATCATGATGGGAAATATAAAATTTATCTGATCGTATAGATTGTGCACGCACGTCTTATCTGAAAATATATTTGCTGTTATATCCAAAGGATTTCCATATGATCATCTGTTCTCCATTCATTGTTAGTCTTTATGGAAATTCATCTTTTCGAAGATAACACATCATATCATGAAGAGTCTTCTGCAATGTAATCTAGCGATATTAACTTACATTACCATCACTGGAAATAATGCATTTCATATGTTGCAAAATTGAAACTGACACAATTGATATACAAAATGTGACCAAAAGGTTCCGAGATTTTACCTATGAAAAGCTTTTTTTCGTATCTCATTTGAATTTGGCCGTCACCCCTGTTGAAGTAGTCACCTTGT
Source organism: Thysanoteuthis rhombus (assembly GCA_963457665.1). Classification (NCBI taxonomy): domain Eukaryota; kingdom Metazoa; phylum Mollusca; class Cephalopoda; order Oegopsida; family Thysanoteuthidae; genus Thysanoteuthis; species Thysanoteuthis major. The sequence continues at coordinate 6,432,081 of OY735218.1, forward strand.
GCCAGGACACTCGTAACGCTCCCTGAAAATCACATTCTTTAAGCATGTACATGTAAAGCCCAATGTGCAAAAAGCGTTGGATCTCACCCATGGTATCAAAGCTTATTCGATAAACAAACAACAACGAAAAAAAAAAAAGAATAATTGAATCAACTACTATCTGCTGCGTTTAATGGAACTCGCTTGAAAAAAAGAATCCCTCCAAAACATACACACACACACACACACACACATGTGCACGTATGTGAAAAGAGAGGAAGAGACCTTGGACCACTTTCGATGTCTTTATTGGTGCCTCGACCGCTGAATCCCCCGGCCTCCTCCAGGTGTCAGCTACAAAATTTCATCTTGGTATGTTGTACACCTCCCGATACTGCACATGTCTGTCGTTCTTTCCAGGGAAATTCTGAGCTTGTGACCGCCAATTATTCCCTATGATACCTATCTATCTATCCACTGAGCTATTTCTGCAGTGACTGGTCTGAAGTTTTTAACTCAAGACAACCAGATGAGTTTCACTAGCACTTTATCCACTAGGCTATGTCCTGTTAGTGAAGTTGGATGGGAGAAGAGACCTGAATCTAACGCCTGTTCTTTCGTAATTAGTGTCTTCCATGTGGTTCCTCTCTATGCCTGCCTTATCAGCAGTCCAAGATAAGCTGTAATCTCAAAGTGCACTTCATGGAAATGTTAGCATTCTCAGTAGCAGATCAAGTATTAGGCTGAGTAGGCTCAATCGTTAGGCCAACGAAGGAATGGGACCCAAAAGTAAACAAAACGGCCAAATTAAGTGTTTGTATGAGTACCTTATATAGTAACTCAGTACATTCTTAAAAGAATGAAAGGTTTGCTATTGGTTCTTAAATATCCATGACAATATACACGTAGTACATTGTATATTGTACATATAACTATAAAGCTTCATTGAGATTGGAGTAAGAGTGGCTGGACTACGTCGTAAGTGCCTCGCTGAAATTCAGCATCGGAGTCCAGATTGTAAATTATGCGTCACAAGGCACTGTGAGAGCAAACGACATGCTTTGAATTGATATCGTATACGAAAACATCAATGTTCTCATCCAGTGTATACTTCGAATAAATAATGTTTGAAAACAATAACATTGAATCCAATCATCTGAAACGTACGTGACACCATTTTCTTGTGTAATCAAGACTATTAAAAGTATTTCAAATATGCATGACTGTGGAATCTTTATCGATTAAAATTACCGTACTTTTGGAAAATAAGGTTGACATCAACATCATTGAATTCAAGATTCTGGAAGAGATCTGTACAACACGCCTTCCCACGAAGGCTCCAACAGGAAAAAAATGCAAATACTAGTACACCCCCAGGAATACATGAAGTATTTCTTTTAATCAAAATAGTTAAACAAGTTAAAGCACCAGTCAAGTGGTTTAACTTGCTAAATCGAAAAAGTGAAAGACAAAAACAAAACAAAACAAAGAGAAGAAAAAAAAAAGAAAGGAATGGAAAAATACGCTTGTATACTGCAGGGTTAAACTCAACTTCTATTTTTTTTCTATCTGAAGATGTTCTTTGCAACTGTTAGATTCTATATATCATGGAAAAAAAATTATATTATGAAAATGTATTTTTCTAGAATAAATGTATCCGTATCTATCAAAGAAATGTTCATAGATATGTAAGACGCATCAATATATGTCGTTTATGTATTAGTATGCTTGCAACTAACTCGGTTAAAATGGAACATGACGGCGAGATTGTCATTTGCGAAACATTCTAATTATATATAAACATATATATATATATATATAATTCGAAATTGATATATTAACCGTATATATATATATATATATATATATATATATATATATATATATATATGTGTGTGTGTGTGTGTGTGAGTGTGTGTGTGTGTGTGTATATATATATCAATTAACCTTGACGATGTGATTAAAAAAACCCGTAAAAGAAAACAGGAATTGCCGCAGGATTCGAACTTGCGACGAATAGGGCAGTTGCTTCAACGCTACATTGCTCTTACCGTTGAGTTAAATCGTCGCTGTTGGTGCAAAGGCCCAATCAACTGCTTTCACCCTGATATGTCTCATTGTTTATTCTTGGTCATTCTTTTTTTTGAAAGCAACAATTATGCATTAAGAGATGGACACATTCGATTCGGCAGAATGATTATAAATTAATCTATTTCATATAGAAACTTATCATTGAAAATGATTTCCCGTTGTCACATAGTTAAATTATAACAAAGCCAAGACATCATTGATAAAATAAATAATCAAAGAAAATGGGGCTGCAGCAAGAATCGAACCTGCTACTGATAGGATGAATGGTGAGAAAAACATTACGTTGAAGAGGCTACTCTATTGACAGCATGTTCGATTTCTGCAGCGGACCCATTTTCTTTGATTATACCATTCAAATTGTCTATGTCAAGTCATACATTAACACTGACAGGAGATCATTTCAAATAAGTTTCCATACATCATAACGATATATATATATATATATATATATATATATATATATATATATATATATATATACATATATATATATATATATATATACATATATATATATATATATATATATATATATATATATATATATATATATATATATATATATATATACATATATATATATATATATATATATATATATATATATATATATATATATATATATATATATGTGTGTGTGTGCATGACCAATTCTAGTGGTACTGAAAGGCATATCGAGTCTATACCCACACCGAGGAGTTGTAATAGAAAGAAAGAGCTGTCTGTGGATGACACAATTTTTTTATATATATTTTTACTTATATATATATATATATAGATAGATAGATGGATGGATAGATGGATAGATAGATAGATAGATAGATACATAGATACATAGATGAATAGATAGAGTGAGAGAAAGAGAGAGATGAAGAAAGTGAAAAAGAGATAGTTTACAGGAAGCGATTGAAAAATAAAACAGTTGATAACAGAAATATGTAGATAAGTCTGTAAATATGAATCGAAAAAGATGGATAGGTATCTAACTAATAAATATATAGCAAGAAAGATAGATAGCTTGACGACTGTATATAATTCAATGTACTAAAGTCAGATAGTCACTTAGTAATCATTATCTTTATATCTACCCATTATGCCCCTTTGAAATTAAAAGACATTCCAACTGAAAGCGTCCTTGAGGCTCAGTGACTAGAAAATGACCAATTGAAACATCAATATCACATAACCACATAATTCTTTTTTAAACATACGAATGACAAGGACTAGGCTCCAATTATACTTTGTCATCTAAACATCCGGGTTTCATATCACGGACGAAACTAGTTGAATAGTGACGGAAGTGGAGTGGTAGTTAAGGCATCGGTGACCCATATCAACTTCAGTGAACATCAGTTGGCTTAAAATAACAACCACGATTCTTCAGAGGCCACTTCTCAAATTACTAAC
>OY735218.1:6440557-6455557 GCA_963457665.1 Thysanoteuthis rhombus
TATCAATATCAATGAATGCGTTATATCATTAGAAACGACATTCTGTTGTTACACTGAGACCGAGTCACTCGAACTAGAAAGCGTAAATAGAATAAACAATTATAGAAAATGGGACAACTGCTGGAATCGAACCTGCGACCGATAAAGTACCTGCTCCAGCGTAGCTTAGCTTTTAACCATTGCGTTAAACAGACTGACAGAATAGTTTAGGAGGATATAGTCAATGTCTTTCGGCTCCTTGACAACATCTGACAAGATATTGTAATTGGCTATCAGCCTTTAGCGAAATTCAGGATTGTTCTTTTTTTCTTTTTTGTAAAAAATTTTTCTTCCGTTCAAAATGTAAATGTATACAATCATTTTACCTGAACGGTAGTATTTTAACATCTTTGTATTTTGGCTTGGCCATATGCAATGGTCCCCATAATCCAATTAAAAATATCATAATTTTCAACATCGTTTAAATACTCCCGTAACGGATTATCCTGAAATAGGTTACATTTCATTCTGTTTTTCTTTTTCGGGATTTAGATAAGGCAACCTTTTAGTTTGGACTTGACCAAAAAAGGTTTATGTATCTTGCTACATTATTAAAGTAAAAGATGAAATAAAAAAAGGTTTCACAATTTCTGTTTCACAGATATTTAATCATCAGATTAATAAAAATGATTGAACATTTAATTTGGTGCAGAAATTGATCTGGTAGGGGGTTCAGTTCCCAGTGTATCTCAAGATAAACACGGTATTTTTATTTCAAAGAAATATTTAAAAAAGAAATAAGATAGAAACAGTCGCCCATTAATATTTACCAATAAGTCGTGGAGTTATTTCATTTATCATAATCCGCTTCCAGCCGGCTAGATCAATCAAAGCCTCACTAAAAATCGGTTAATCGCACTTTTCCCGCAGCTATTTCCACACGATGCTGGACGCAGGTTGTACTTCTCCAGTTTTGCTACTTTACCCAAAACGGGAAGAAGAGAAATGGACTTATGCTCTCCCTAAAAGCTTTGGTGTCAAGTGGATGCAGATTGTGTCTGCTCACCAAGATTAAAAATAAAGTGAGTTGAACTTCAATTTCTCAATAAACTATTCTGGCAAAGAATGAAACAAAAAAGGCCTGGCTACTTCTTGGGTTGAACTCAAATCCTACTCCTCTTCCGACGGAAGATGATTACTGTCACTTCCATTATATATATATATATATATATATATATACATATATATATATATATATATATATATATATATATATATATATATATATATATATATATACATTCATATATATATATATATGCTTATATATTCTGACTGAAGATGATTACTGTCACTTTCATCATATTTATATATATATATATATATATATAATCAATGAATATATATATATATATATATATATATATATATATATATATATATATATATATATATACATATATATATATATATATATAATCAGTAAATTTGGAGAAATATAAGACTAATTGCTTTGGCTCAATGGGTGAAAAGACTGTCTTTCGGTTAACCTTTGAAATCAAGGTAGAGGAATGTTCATCTTTTAAATCAGTTTGGTTCAACGTGATATGATAGATGAAAAGTGAAGTCTTTATTCGGCCGAATTTTGTGATGATTGGTTTGTTGTTCTTGCTACGGAAGCAAACAAAACTTGATTTTAGTTTGACAATCATATTATCACTTGATAGATTGTAAACGGAAACGCAATTCAATACGCCTCCTTCCGCTGTCGTTCCTTTATATTAACAGTGAAGAAGCTGTCAGCAGGGGCATTAGTTGGAAAATGAATGCCACAGCAGATGAGGAGGGTAAATCGGAGATAGATATCCTTCAAGATGGAAAAAAAAGCTTGAAAAGTGTCGACATACCGGTCGGCACATAAGGCAAGACCCTTTCATATAAGTCCAAATGAGGAAATATGATGATGATGAGGATTACGATGGAACGTTTACCAGCGGAAGCCGCTCGCAATATGAACCAAATATTTGGCTTTGGGACCGCCAACAGACAAACAGCTCAGCATTTCAGAAGTTTCGAAACGGGGTCGAAGACTTTGAAGATTTGAACATCCCTCTGTGATTGACGACTTCCAGTTGAGGGCCATCATTGAGACAAACCCACGCAAAATTAAAGTAAGTGTTGCAGAGGATCTAAACGTTGATTCTTCAACAGTTGTTCAACATTTGCACCAAATTACAAAATTAAAATAGCAGGCGAAAAAATCGTTTGCTGAGATAAATATCAGCATTGCATATGACAGGTTAGGAAACATTGTCAAACATACTTGATTGAATAAAACGTTACTTTCGAAGTTTCTGGAAAGTTACCGATTGTAACAGACTATATAGGAATCATGGAAGCCTATATTAGAACTAAAAATTAATTGTAAGTTTTCTTATCCTCTGTTGACTGTGTGATTTAATATTGAAGTCTACCATTGATTTTTTGATTGCGTCCACACGTTTTTTTTCAAAAGCTATTTAGTCAGTCTGTCAATCCGTCAGTTGATCCCAGTAATGTTAAAAAAACAGAAATATGAAGGAAGAAATATAATATCATTAAGATATATTGACGTCAATGAAATTTATGGCGTCATTTAAAGAACACTTTCTCAGATAAATTTCTTACCAGGCGCTACTGATGAAACGAAAAAAGAAGAACATTTGTATTAAAAAATAGCAAACAAAAACAAACAAAAATGGCTATTTACGTTTTTTATTGGAAATTTAATTCCAAAATATTTCTATATCGCAATATTTTACAGGGATGAGAATCAATTGACTAGATGTAAGTGAGTTTCTTAACACAACGTTTCCCAATTTTTTAATTGATCACCCGGAACGGCATACTACTAAAAGATGTCCATCATGTGATGTCTCTATAGAGTGACTAACAAGGCCTGGTCTGACTGCTTCTTACCTTCAACTCAACTTTAATTTGTTTCACAACTTTGCTTTGGGCTGTTAGTCTATGGATGCGAGTAAACATCACGGTCAGGAATTAAGAATGACAGCCCGCGTCAAAGTTGCATTAAAAAACAACTAAAAATTAGGATTGAATTTTAAAAAAAACAAAACAAATCAAAGTTAATATCAAAACGGTCGTTAAATAATTCATACAATAAAGAGACCACGTTAAAGATTCTTTTAAATTTTCTGCTTGCTACATTTTCGCACTACCCTAAAAAGGTGACTGATCCTTCCCATACTGATGATATACATAAAGAAACCAGTCGTAAAGGGTCGGTCAAAATGTTGTAGAAACAATATGATTAAGAAAAAGAATGAGTTCAATTAGCCGAGAAAATACTTTGAATTCAGTGCTCTAGTTTCGAGATTCGCAAAGGATACGCAAATTTAACTACTTGCATTCCTATTGTGAGTTACGTGACACTGGTCACCATGGCATCCAACCTTTGCAAACAGAGAACAACGTGTAAATCAACCTTTCGTTTTTAGGGACCGTCAACCTCCACTGAACCAAAACCGTCAACACAGGTTCCGTCAGTTTTTATGTAGGTTCAGCTGGCTGGCTATCTATGTACCATGCGCACAAGCTGCACCAAAGGGGCTAGAGGGATGGAAATTTAAACGTTCACTCCTTTTTAGTTTTTCTTAGGGGAATGGCCGAAGTAGCTTGATTGATCCTTTAGGTTTTACTCAGCAGCATTCAGGCTTATTCTTTGAAAATACATTCTTTTTTTTAGTGATCACTGCCAAACAAAAGGCGAGAGAAGTAACTTTATTACTTGTTCAAATTGATCAACCCTTTCGAGATTCTGGATGGATCATCCTCAGCAACTGCCAAAAAGTTGGTCATGACGATTTCTACTGAGTGACTAACAAGACCTGTTTTTAACATTTTTTCTAGAGAATTTTCTTCCATCTTCAATTATCCGTTTGCTTTAATTACGAAATCACCTTCGCCGACAATCTATGGTAGTCAGTAAACAGAGCAAATGAAGATGTTTCATTGAGAGCTTATCCTTTATTTTTGACTCACCAAGTTTATCTGCTTCCATAGATCAATAGCCTGAGGAAACTTGCAATAAAAAGCAACCATATCTAATCATCTAAAAACGAAGATAAACATCACTTGATGTTAATTAATAATAATTCTCTATCACAACTGTACCGTCAAAATTTGAAGTTATGTAAAAATCCATTGAAAAATAAATGGAGTCAGAATAAATTCTATTTATGACATTATTGGCAATTCCCACACGAAAACATCTAAAATATGATGAAAAGACATCTATAAATATCTGAATTCTAGATAAACTAGAAGTTACTAATAATCTCGTTGAGATAAGGTCCCTAAAAGATCAGAAAATCTTTTTTTCCGAAAACAATATTTTGAGGGTGTCTACTGGAATATTAGGGCCAAGTTTTTGACAAAATGGTATGGCCATAAGCACAAAGCATAAACAAACACACTCATATAAGAAAATATTGAACAAGTTGCCTCCTTTGATGGCTACGGTGGTTCAATGGTTGAAAATGTTTCTTGTAATAAAAAAAAATAGAATTGATGTCTATTGTTTATTTTTGTGACTTCACTCAGTGTTAGAATAAATTACCATTGCGTTAAAGGTGGCATGATGAGTGCGGGTTAGGTGAGTCTCGCTATGTGAAGTTCATAAAGAGACTGATTCCCAAGGAAATAAGACTAAAAACATGGAAACTAAGAAAACCATTCGTGAACAGAACTGCACAGAGTACAAAAGGAAAGGCGATGCTTTGGATAATTCCAAGAGATAAATATGATCAAAGATCTGCAAAAGGAAAAAAAGTGAGAATATGATTTCGGGTATAAAATTGTGATGGACTGGACACATAAAGAGAAAGGAAGATAAAAAATCATGCAAAAGGTTGGTCGATTGATAACCAAGGGGTTGTTATTGCAGTATGAGAAAGCCATCTATCAGTCGATTTGATGAGTGAGTAGACGTGGCAGAGGTTAACGAAGTCACAGTCGGTATGGAACGGGCTTGGAAAGGCTTTTGTCCATCAGTCGACGTATGATGGTTTACTATGATGCTGATGCTGACGATGATGGAAAGCCTAGCAACTATCCCAGCTAATGTTAAACCTCTTTTAATTAGCCCTTCATCTTAGCGGCCTAGAGCTACAGTAAAGAACTGCGAACTAATTGATATAAATCTATGTTCGATAGGGAATCGTTCACAGGGATTAAGAGGTAGTTTTGAAGTATTTCTGTTTAGTTGCGTCCTTATAAAGACAGAGAATATCTATCATACCGACGGTCACTTATGGAATCTAATTAATGAATTGGCTATTAAACTGAGACGTATGCATCGTGCACGAAAACGAATCGTGCACGAAAACGAATCGTGCTCTTCTGTCAGCTGTAAGCTAAACAAGAGAGGTGAATGAAAGTATAATGAAAAATAGATAACTTAATTTACTCAGATATTTACTTCTTATACTTTTATAAGAATAAAAATATAAATATCAGAATCAAGTAAGTCTTTTATCCTTCAGAGCATTGCCATCGAAAAGGTTAGTAAGTTGTTATTGCTTTTAACGGTATGACCATGAAATTTTATAATGTTGGATATTTCTCAAAATTACTGTAATATCGCCTTGTGGTGGTGACCTGATGATATGACATGAATAATCTATAACACTAAAGCAATGGAAACATTTTAGTTGTGGGTGGATAAAAACTTGGGATAAAAACTTGAAAATGAAAGAATGATACTGAATTAACCTAATAATTCGTATATAATTGGCACTTTCCAACTGCTTTCCAGACATAAAACAGGATTGTGCGTTAATAGTATGTTATTTCTTTCATCCGGTCCAAATGAGTCAACATATTCGGGTCAGCATGGCCGAAAATCATCATCATCATCATCATCATCATCAGTCTTATTTCGTCTTTCGTTGGACAAAGACAGTTCCAAGTATTTGCCAGACTTCTCTATCAAGGGCGGAGCAGAGCTTATACTTTCTGAACTTGTCTAGTTTTTCTTTCCTTCTTGGAGTCTGTCAGCCTCTGTTTCATATGCAATATCTGGGGATCCATGTTGTGAGTCGTGGTGTCCATCGGTTGTTTGCCATTCTTACAACATGACCAGCCCATTGCCATTTAAGTTTTCTAATGGATTCCACGATGTCCCTGACGCTTCTGTTTTTTCTTCAATATATTTTGCTGTCTACTGATCTCTCCGTGTGAGGTTGAACATAATTCTTTCATGCGCACGTTGCATGGTTCTCAGTTTGAGGGCTAGTCTCTTGCTTAGGTCCCATGTTTCAGCTCCATAAGCGACTATCAGCAGGATGCATCGGCTGTATACCCTTCTTTTTAGGACTGATGGATATTTCTGGTTTTTGATGGTTAAGTTTGCACTGCCAGAGGCTTGCTGTTGTAGATGATTCCTCACTTGACCCATTCTCCTTTTGAGAATTTCATGGAGATTTGTTGTCCTATGTTTTATCCACCGTCTAACTGATGTTTAACACTAAGTTTAAATCTCCATACTAGCAGTACATTTTCTATTGCATCTTTCTTTATATTAGTGATGTTCATTAGATTCCATAAGTATGCATTGGCGTTGTAAATTTTATGTTGTTATTGTAGATATTGATACCTTTTGCATGAAATGATACCAAAAAAAAAATTGGTGCGTATTATACACGATATTTCCAGGATACTTTACTGGCAGTGTGCGTTATATACAAATGTGTATACACAGATATATGTGGTGATAGAAGAAACATTAGTCAATTGCAACAGTGACAGCTTGTGGCATATTTTCTCTTCCCATGTTAGATCATTAATGTCAAGCATTCAATCCTATTATTTAAAGAGCAAATTTCCTATTTAGCAAAACGCATTGGCGCCACGAATTTTGGTTCTGCACATTCCTCTTCAATGGGTTTCCATAAAAACGGGAAAATATCACGCTTGATCCAGGTCTAGCAGTATTTGTCAAACTAAATGTTTATCTATCTATCTATCTATCTATCTATCTATCTATCTATATATATATATATATATATATATATATATATATATATATATATATATTAATTGTTTATTTTATTTACGTTGACTAGATCAAGTAATACATTAACCGTGTAATGATGTGAAATCCTTTCAAAGAATAATTGCTATATAACGTAATGTAATTTATAATTGTTCTGTCTGACCATATGTCCATTCCTCGATGCATAACTGTTGTATTGAAAGAAACGAATGAAGCAGATATCGACCAAAGAATAGATGAAATGACATGAGAATTCGGAGTGGAAACAGTTATTTTGGCTTTTACATATGTATATGTATATACATATATATAGTCAGATACATAATAGAATCCGTTAAAAATCTCAAATGGCGGTGGGCTCGCCATGTTGTAAAAATGGCAGACAACCAATGGACATCACAACTCACGAACATGGATACCCCGAGATCACATGCACAACCGGCAGAAGAATATCAGATGAAGAGACGAGCTAGATAAGTTCGGGAAGTACTGGCTCTACGACGCCCATGATAGAGAAGTGTAGCAAATCCTGGGGAAGGTCTATGTCCAACGACGGATGTTAAAAGACTGATGATGATGATGATGATGATGATGATGATACTTGAAACAGGGAAGAGACGCTGAAGAAAATTACGTGTAATTGCATTGATAGATTTTGGGAAATAAGTGACTGTAATGATTCAAAAGAAATTTTTAAAAAGAATTTCATTGTTCCTTGTTTGGAGCTATATCTATCTTTCTATCTATCTATCTATCTATCTATCTATCTATCTATCTATATATATATATATATATATATATATATATATATATATATATATATATATATATATATATATTGTGCCATCGTCAGACAGCTGTTTCGTTGTATTACAACTCTTCTGTGTGACTATCCATTATCCCATCCAGTACCACGAGGTAGGATCGAAACCTTCGTTTCAGACCCAGAGGCCAGCATTTAAGCGTGTGTGTGTGTGGGGGTGTATGTGTGTTCACTTTTGAGTGTGTGTGTGTGTGTGTGTGTGTGTGTGTGATTTCCACAATCCTTGCATCTTGTACTATTCTCTAAGATAGTTAAAATAGATTTTTCCTTCTTTTTAATCAATAATATTCAGTTTTCATATCTCTTAAGTTAATCTGAATAATGCTGACATAAAGTGGTGTTCAATTTAGATATTCATACGAAAATCAGTTTGCTTTATTTATCAGTTTGATATCTCCACTATTTCTGTTGATCTGAAATGTGTTCAATATTTGTCCATTCCCAACTCCCCGCCCAAAGAATGTTTTTTTCAACTCTGACGTTGGAAGTTCTATGAATGCCCAAAAGTTGTACGCCCACTCCAAATTTGAATTGAAAACAATGGCGTAACAAAAAGTGTAATTTAAAAAGATAACCATTTTTAACAACTCATATTGTAAGCTTAGAGTTATAAATTAAATTTTATGGGGAAAACAAATAAACGCACACTTAATGGATACAAATAGAAAAGTAACAACGATCGAGAAAAACAGTAAGTATCCATTTCCAGATTTTTTTTTTAGAAGTATGCTTACTGTTTTACGATAATCTATTTTGTAATCAAATGAACAGAAGTAATTCTATTACAATAGTTGCCAAATGCAATCAAAAACTTCAATCGATGTTGCAGGTTTTGACCATTTTTTCTTTCTTGTTCCGATAAACATACGGACTCATCAACTATCATGTCCTATGAATACTATAGAGCAACACTTTGAAATATGATCACCAATCATTGATATTCACTGACATTTTGCACATCATAAGGTCACTGATATTGGGCATTCAGTGAGTACTAGATTCACTAGAGCAGAGCCATTAATAATTATCACGGCCAATGAAAAGGTTAGTCGAATAAACATCTGTAATTTCTAAACAGTTATTCAAAATGATTTAGAAATATCAAAAAGATATCAAGATTTTTTATGGAGATATTAAAGAAATGTAATGTTAAATTGCTTATAACAATTGCTTCTTTTTTACATAGCAAAGAATGTATAAGAATCAACGTAAATGGTTCAAATTAGGAACCATCGACCAAATCCGCCACAAATTTGTCTACATTAGTATCTTCAATTTCTAAGTGCATCTGCCTAGCTATCTTTGTCTTTGATGCACGGCCAGACCGCACCAATGTAGCCAAAGGGCTGAAAATTTAAATATACTTAGCTGCGTCCCTGTTTGATCTTTTGAAAATTTTGACTTTTTGGCAATTAAAAGGCAAAGGGAGTAACTTATCTATTGATCACCTCCTTTTCAAAATGTTTAGTTGATCACCCCAAACATACTCTGCTGCAAAATGACGTTAGTCACGTGACGTTTTCTATATATTTTGTATCTTTTGCTTATTGTTATCCGTCGATTATTATTTGGAAATAAATTCCCAAAATGATCAAAGTAAAGAGTTTTTTCTTTAATAGTCTTCGAGACTAACTGGTTAAGCATCCCTTCACAGCGAGGCATAGTAAGTATTCACAAGTTTTAGCTCTGTCTTGCTCAAATTTACACGCGTTGTGCATTCAGTGAGGATCGAGCTCACTTCAGGTGTTACGGTTAGCGACATCATCTTTCTCATTATTGCTCTCCGAGAAAGTGCCAAAGTCACATTGGAAGGCGTTTGCTACCAAGTAAGGATCGAACCCGAAACAGTCTTTACGGTTCTAGTTACCATTCAGTATATAACCGTCATGTACCAACCTCTTCTAGTTGCGTGCTGTGTTCAGAGTGATCAGTTGAAGAGAAATTGTAAAATGGGGTTATCAATGAATAAAATACTTCTCTTACTTTACTGAAAAAAGTCCGAATTGAAATAAGAAAAAAGAAACGGGAACAAACTGAGGGAATAATTTTAGAGGGGGATTTGAAAATAAAAAACAAAACGAAAAAAGTTTGTTTTTTCTGTCATAATGTATGAATGTTTGAATTGTCAACCCTTTAACTACTTAGGTAAAATGTATACAGCTAGACCAACTTGAAAACTGAAGGAACCTATATCGATAACAACAATGTTGATATTTTGGTTCACGGTCTCTACGAGTCTGACTTGCTAACCATTGCCACAGAGAATCCAGGTCACAATTAAAAGAGAAACAATGTAAAGGTTGGCGATGAAATAGTGCATGTCGTTCCTCTTTTTTATTGTTGAAGTATAACATTACTTTGAAACAGAAACGATATACACTTGCTATTGTTCTTTTACCCCTTTCAACTCACCTATTAAAATGCTAAATACTCTCATCAAGAATGCCCTAAAAACATAAAACCGAGCAGATAAACCTCTGGATGAATGTGTCCCCGGAGTCTTGAAAAAAGTTTATCCCAAACGGAACAAAATTATTTTGAATGGTCATGACTTTGCTTCATTCATCAGATGAAGATTGAACCGAACGAATACGGATAATTTTTTTGCCGTAGAAAGTATCACCACAAACTTGTAAAAAAAAAACACTTTTCAGAAGCCAATATTTAAGACCCGAAGAATACTATGGCTATAATCAGCAATTTAGGAATTTTTTTCAATCTTGATGTTGAGAAGTTAAGTTTTTTCTTCACATCATTGATGTTATCACAGCGGTTCGGCCGATTAATTCTGCAGCCTTCCTTAGATGCAATATTTAACACCTGTGAAGAAAGAGGATCTCTTTTATCGGTCTTTTTCTCCAGTCGTAAAAAACAAAAAAGAGACGGTATTAGGAGGACGTTTAGCCGTTTTGTGTCAATTTCAAAGATAAGAAGATGTTAAAATGTACAGAAAAAATTGTTATTGTAAAGTTATAATCTGCAAGTTACGAATCCATGATTTATTAATGGAAAAAGCCGTTTTTTTCTCGCCAAAATAGTCACCAGTAAAACAAAGGAGAACTGGCAAAATTATTTGCCATTCTCATGCATAATATAACGAATATGATTACCAAGACATTTCCTCGTAAATGTATTTATGGAAACCTGATTATCAGACATTTTATGGCCTGAAGTATGAAGATAACTCCTAAAACACGCAAGTACGTGATAACTATTCAAACTAAGGGCGGATATCATCAATAAAAGTGACGATATAACGCCCGTTCGCAACAATATTAGTACAATAATGCCAAACTGGAGATTTAATTTCCACAATTTTTCCCTAAATATCATTAAAATGACGGCTTATATTAATCATATTATTTTCCTTGTAAGTCGTACTTCCATGTATACTTCTATAAAAATGGGAAAAAAAGCTTCATCATTTGTTCAGAATTATAATGATATTGTAAATAGAATCTCCCATTAATTAATTTTTTCTGAGACTGAAAAGAATGGATGGTTCAATGATTTACTTGAAAATATTCGGTATTGGAAGCAATGTATTGTAATTTAAGTCAAGTTCTCTGGTTTCCATTTGCCTAAAATTGAACTTCAAGTCTTTCGATGATCATAGAGAATGTCTCAGTGATTTTTTCTCATTTATTTTTAAGGTAGATGTATTCAAATCACATGTATAAATGCTTCGATCGTGGTTGCTGAAAAGTTGAATCACACTCCTATTTTTATTAAAAATGAATATAATGACGGTAACTTTTGCATTGGGTATATAATGAATAAATTTGTGTGTGTGTGTGTGTGTGCATATATATATATATATATGTGGCTGAAATTAAGCGATATATTTGTTTACACAGAAATCCCTCATCCACCAGGATGCTCTATCCCTATGGAAGTGCAATATATATATATATATATATATATATATATATATATATATATATATATATATATAATGCTCTTTCATAGGAATAGAGCATCCTGGTGGATAAAGGATTTCTGTGTAAACAAATATATTGCTTAAATTCAGCCTTACTGACTGTCCAGTTCCGTAGTCCAGAGGTAGGATATCGGCCTACAGGTCTGAAGTGGAACTGGATGGGATAATGAAAAGTCTATTGTCACACTGAAGAGATGTAATACATCAAAACAGCTGTATGTGGATGACACTATGATATACATATATATATATATATATATATATATATATATATATATATATATATATATATATATATATACACACATTTATTCATTATATATATATATATATATATATATATATATGGAACTTGTCAGTTTGATCCAGTCTGTGATCACATCGTTGTGAGTCAAAATGCGATTTTTTTTTATTGGTTTGAGGCAACGAGATAATCAAACAGTGAAATTTCCACTCCTTTTAATTTGTTGAAGACTGTTTTCGTTCTTGTCACGGAGAGAAAGCAAAAGTCAACTCATACTTGGATTGGGATTTTAAAAAATTGTTCCAGTTACGTTCAAACATGTTTCGTTTAAAATGAGAAATTAAGAAAAATTACAAGATGACATTTCCTCTTCAGATTGATAGATTCCTATGGTAAAATATTCGTAGAAAGTGATTTTAATTATCCAAAAACCTTAACTCACATACACAATGAATGTAGTGTAAACATGTCCAGAAAATGCTCTGTAAATTCCCGATTGATTCTGAAAGCAAGTGTAAAATATATTTCTCTGTATGATATATCTTGCCACTCTATTCTCTATCAGTGAATGCGATGAAAACGGAAAATTGCTTGCTTTGGAGAGACCACTATAAATGCCAAATAACAGTCACATGTATAAGAAATCTAGCATAAATGGCCTATCGATTAGTAAAAATCTCATCTCCCAGTCTTCACGCAGAGTCCGCGTTATTAAGATTCAAAAAGTGTGACTAACGGGCTGGGTAGAGCCAGGCTGTGTCGTTCTTTAAAATTCAAATAAATTTTCACAACTTGTCTTATTATTGAATCGTTAAAAACCTGTATCTTCCTATCCTCAATGGTTTCCAAAATATTGGGCAGTTCTGTGACAACTAAGTTTGATAAGAGCGACCTCACTTCCTGCTTGGTCACAATAGTAGTGTCTGAACATCGTTTTCAATTATTTCGATGTTAATTCACATCACACTCAGAAAACGTTGATCGAATACTTTTAACTTACAAGAACATGTTGAATTATAATGATATATACGTGAATATATATATTGAGATCAATAGAGAGAGAGAGAGAGAGAGAGAGAGAGAGAGAGAGAGAGAGAGAGAGAGAGAGATGGAGGTATATCTGCAATCAAGTTTCGAATATTGAAGATAAAAGAAAGAAGAACAAAAAAAAAAGAGGAAAAGGAGAATCACGATTGCATTTTCCGTGTATCCAAGTTTATTGGTTCAATTGTTTGATTCACATGGACATTTCTATTCCTCAGAAGACACCGGTCAAGGAACTGACCAAGTAAGGCTGAATACAAGGACACTGCAAGTGTGACATCACAATTCGAAATCACTCAGTCGGATCATATACCTATTTCTTAATAGACACGCACACACGTATATATATAATTGATAATTGAGTCATCGACAGACAGCTGTTTCGTTGTGTTACAACTCTTTATGTGACTATAGACTATCCAATATTCCATCCAGTACCATGAGGTAGGATCGAAACCTTCGCTTCAGACCCAGTGGCTGGTATTCCAGCCCTGCCGTACGCAGAACTTTATTTATTTATGCACGTTTCCCCATCCACCAAAATGCTCCATTCCAGAGTTGGACGAGCATTGCTATATTTATATATACATATATATATATATATATATATATATATATATGTGTGTGGGGTTATGCAACAGTATGTGTGTGTTTATCTGCGCGTGATATGATGGAAGAGGAAAGACTTTGAACTGATTAGTGCGTCTCTGTTCCTTTATTTGTTATGATACCCAGCATCCTGATTAAACCCTGTCTCTTGATACCCATTACTACCAAATACTAACAGGGCTTTGCGTAATGTCGACTTATAATCGATTTATCACACCTATTCCAGCAGAAGCTTACAAAATATCCACGTTTTAGACGAATTGCTCTTCAGCTTTCTTCACATCGTGTATATATATATATTATATATATATATATATATATATATATATATATATATATATATATAAATATATATATATATATATATATATATATATATATATATATATATATATATATATATTGGGTGTGTAGGAGACATTTTGATATATCCATATTGAAAAAAAATGGCTGCCGATTAGTAAGATGTTTGAATTTTATGGCACGAAGCCAGACTGAGATATTTTGTATTTTTTATATCAGGCCATGTGCCACAGCATAAAACGTTTTCCTCTGGTTCAATAAAATAATGAATCAAAAATCGACAGAACAATAAAAAGATCAATAAACTCAAGAATCAAACAAAAAAGGCAACGTGTCCACGGATTTCTCTTTGTCATTTTTTACAAATAATAATTTACGTTGAAGGGGCTTGGGTTATGAGGGTTGATTTGAGTGGAATCGCAAAAAAAAAAAATAAATAAATAAATAAAAACAACAAAACACGAAAAGGGCGGGGATGGAGTCAGAAGTTGGGGCATGCGAAAAGCTAGGGGTGAAACAAAGATATTTGTAAAAAAAAAAAGAAAAGAAAAAAAAAAGGAACGGTAGAACCTGAGAAAAACCAGGAAAAGTCAGATAGTAAAATGACGTGGAATTGGATTCATCTTTGAGTGACCTTAGGCGGAAAATTTGCTTGAGTGTTGGGAAGAAACACTCTTTTACCAGATATTACGAAGAGTTCTGAATCTCCACCCTGGGGTATACTGTAAGCAAAGTAACAGTTATGATGCTAGTTCTTGATGTTCATTGAAACCTAATTTAAAATTGTTTTGCATTATTATATTGAAATAAAACATATAGAAATAACAAAGTAAATAACAACGAGTTTTTAGTATTGTGTTATCTCGGGATAAAATTAACAGTGTGGTATTTTTGTTTGATTCTTTGTCCAAAAGAATGCACTCTCCCACTCATTTGATGAAATTGGATTGTCACAGAAATGAGTTCAGTAGTTTCATCTCATAAAAGTCTAAAAATATCCTTGA
>OY735218.1:6463057-6495557 GCA_963457665.1 Thysanoteuthis rhombus
AATAATCATAAAGATTAATCAATCAGCAATATATACACCCGTAAACAATACACCATTTGCATATCTATTTGAAACAAAGATTATGCAGAAATATGTTTAGCTCAAGATAATATACACGCACACATCATATTGCAGATGAATAAGCACATATAAATGTTGGTTTTATACATATAATACTTGACAAATTCTTTATAAAAGATATTTTAAACACATATGTGCATGGATATATAGGTAGATGAGCAACAAAAGTAGATGCACAAAAAGATTATTATATATGTATGATCTGCATATATTACATACATATAGTTCATGTTTCTAACTCATATATATATAAACGTACATATACACATACATGTGCAATTACAATTATTATAGCCAAACATAATCACATACTTACATATTCAGCGTTCGAAAAATAATATAACAACACATAATGTCCAGATATATACAGTTGTCTCTTTTGCCCCTCATCATTTGCCTTTGAAGAGATCCAGAATGTAGACGAACCGTCTAGAATGACATTTTAATAATTCTAAACAGATTTTCCAAATGTTACATTTACCCCCCTCTCTCTCTTTCTCTCTCTCTCTCTCTCTCTCTCTCTCTCTATATATATATATATATATATATATATATATTGGTTTTAGAAGATCCCTTGGAAAATATATGTAAAAAGTATCACATGGAGAGGATATTGTTTGAAGTATGTAATATAGGAACATCATCACCCAAATATAAAGTATCTACTCGTGAATCTGATAAAATCATTTTGAATAACACTGCATTCTGGGAAATTAGCACTTGAAATGGATAAAAATGAACAATCATGTACTGGACACCGAAAATGAACAAAGATCCTGTATGAGTTTGCTTTAATGTAGCCTCCAAAATCTGTGATCTTATCTCAGCAAAATTCTTTTTTAAAAAATATATTTTAAAATTAATACAAATCAAATGGATAAATTCTGTATCAAAAGCCTGATTCTTTTTTGAAAGCAAATTATTCTATGTCCATAAAAAAACAGTAAATTATACATGCAAATGGAAAGACTCACTCTATTTCAACATACGATTTTAGTACTCTTCATAGAAACAATTTTCATGGTGAATTTATGCAAGAAGTTAAAAAAATGATCGACTCAGCATTTGTTTGGGAAAATAGTAAATATATTGGTTTTATAAGCTCTAAAAATTTGCCGGTGCAAAACCAAGACTTGCAAAACCAACTTCACACTTCCCACCTTCAAGGCAATAGGTAGTTATCTTATTGAAAAAAAGTAATTCAAAAATGAGTAATTTATTATTTAATCAAACATCTAATCCAATGGGCATTGATCCAGCACCCTTTGGGTCAAACTTGTATCCACATAAACATGAATATATCTCTATGCCATCTTTAACTAGAAATAATATGAAACGAGCTCTCGCATGGTTGTACACGTTTCATAAATAACATGTTTTATTCTAATAATTGTCGACGATTCAGAAAATTGTTTACTTCTATTTACCCAAGAGAACAGGAGCTGAAGCGTGAACATTCCTAAATTTGGATATTAAAATCGGATATAGACTGCTTGTAAACAAAATTTTTGAAAAACAAGATTCACTCCCATTACATATTGTATGTATGCCTTTTGAAATAAGCAGTATTTCATCTAATATTTCCATGAAACTGTATCATCAGAATATTTAGGAATCGCACGTGCAACACTTGTAGCTTTGCCGATGAGATTGGTCAAGCAAGACGACAAACTTTTCCAGAGTTTTAGGCAATCTAATAAGACCCACGACCAAGCATCCTCGTCCTGTTAAAATCTCATTGATCATAATGGAATAATAATGTACATCAAAAATGTGTTGACGGGGGTGAAGTAAAACACGAGAAATAATAAGTACATATTAGAATCAAAAGATCAACGACTCTTCCAAGCATTGTTATTGGGTTACAGACCCAAAATAGATAGAATTAGTCATTATCAGAGGGTAAAATCAGTGGATAATTTAAAATCATCATCATCATCATCATCATCATCATCATCATCGTGATCATCGGTATTTTATCGTCCGTTGTTGGATATAGACCTTACCAAGGATTCACCACACCTTTGCATCATGGGCATCGCAGAGCCAATACTTTCTGAACTTATCAAATTCGTCTCTCGATCTTTCATTCTGCTGATTTTGGTTGCACATGCCCATCGGTTGAATACTATTCTTGCAACATGACCAGCCCATTGCCATTTGAGTTTTCTAATGGATCCTATGATGGGGGTCAGCAAATGGCTCTGTTCCATATGTCTGACAGGTATATGGGCACGCTTACGAGATTGAATATTTAATGCTGCGTGACAAATGACCCTTAGTACATTGATAGGTGAGACCATCTGATGGCACTAACAGTTGGAATGCTATTCTCTTTCGTTTTGACCGCCCTTTAAAAGTTAAAAGTTGATTCATTTAGAAACGATAAAAAATATTCCAATTGAGATGGAGTATTCAGTCAGAGATTAGTGATCTTGAAACCTTTATATCAAATTCTTTGTTGGGATATAATAGTCTAGAATCGCCCCTGAATTCTCTTTTGGTTTGAGTGTATTTTCATTGTTGCTATCGGATGTTGTTTTGCCAGCAGGCTGGGATTAGATACAATATGACAGATTTAATATGCACGATGGTAAACACTCAACAGATGTGGCACGAACATAACGACTACTTTTATCATATTCAACAGCCTTTGATCATCGAATTCATACGTAATCTTGGTAGACTATGTAAGTCCTTTGTAAGTCCTTTATAAGTTCTTTCTTATTTGAAAAATCAATGTGTAGTATAAAACAATATTCATTCATAACATTACGATAAAGCCTTGTGTGTATCATGATACGGACGTGAAAATAATGTAATAAGCTAAATATAAAAGTGTAAACTTGAGGCAGGGATGATATTTGATCAGCACAGCTGGGAAGTCGTGTCAAAATAACTGTTCTGTTTTTAAATACCCGAAACCATTACATTTTAACCAACAAATGGTCCCTATAAGAAGCATTCACTTATAGTTCTATATCATATGTGGTTCTGTGTAAAAGATTAAAGTAATCGAAAATCGATCTTCAATTGCATTACCACATTATATAAATTAATACTTATATAATGAAGGAAATACTTGAGTGAAGTTACGAAAAACAAAAACAAAAATATTTTATATCTTTAATTTTTTAAGCTGTAAAACTTTTCAGAATTTATATATATATATATGTCTTCTCATTTGGATTCAGCCAGCATTCTTCATAATATTCGGGCGGATTTCTCTAATGCTCCGGTTGGCATTTCTATTCTTCTCTTGAATCCAATCTCTTTGCAAGGATCTTCGGACAAAAAACGAAACAAAAACATTCCAAGTGCAGCAATCATTTTACGCACTACCGTCAATCTAATGGTCTATTATTCCTGTATATCTGCTACATTCTTTTGATAATTTTCCATCTCTCCATCGTGAACATTGCAGAGCCAATACTTTTTGAGCTCGTCTAATTCAGCATACCATCTTATTTTTTGCCGGCTACTGTTTTGCGTATGATACCTACGATATGAAATCAACGTTATGATGTCAAGCGGTAGTATGGTATTCTTCCAACGTGACCAAATAATTGTTATTCGATTTTTTCTAATGGATCCTATGATTTCTCTGACTCCTGTATTGTCTCACATATACAGCGTTGTCTTGAGATGTTGAGCATGATTCACCCCTAAGAATATCGCATGGTTCACTTTTTGAGGGTCAATCTTTTATTTAAATTTCACGTATCAGCCCATGATCGGGACAGTGTATTAGTTGTATACCCTCCTTTTCAGGACTCATGTGAATTCCCTATTCTTGAAGGCCGAACTACTAGTTTTAAAGATAATGAGCATGAGCATTCTTTATGGATCTCATAGTTCCAATCTTGACTCCGCTTCCCACCAACATTTTGGACAACTTTGTATATTCAACTGGCTTTCAAATTTAGATGGTGATTGCCTCTCTAAATGTTACAATCAAAAAGTAATTTTCTATTGTTTTTCCAGGGATATTTCTGGTTTGTTCACATTATGTCTGTAGGCATTATAATCATTGAATAATTCTCCCCGTAGGTCTATTTTTATAACCTTTCAAGATAGCTAATTCGTTAATTGTATGATTATATAGTCCTGTTACTTCCACAACAGCGATCACCTGATTCATCCTAATGCTTTTGTTTTGGTCTAAATGGCTATTATTAGTAATAAAGTTTCTCTTTTCAAATGACGTCCTCTCAGCCGTGTCCAAGTAATTGAATCAGTAATTCATTTTATCTACTTCCTTTCGCTTTGGCATTGGTATTCTCTCATTTTAGTGTCCTAGTTTTTGTTATGATTCTTGTTCTTGTTTTGAATCACTTTTGTCGCTTGTTGGTTCGTCCTGTTTTATGTTTTTAGACGCCATATTCTTTCTTCTCTGTGCTGCATTGTGAGATCTTCGTGAGTTCTTCCATTGCCAGATCAACACAGTCCTTTCCCTGTTTAGTCTCATCATATCTCAAGAGTACAAAAATTCTTTATGGTCGTAGTTACCATAATTAAGATTTTCCGTGTTGCATTGCGTGCCCTCAGTTAGTTTTTTTTATTGCAAAATTAACGCACGTCTTCTTCCTCCTTTGTTTCAACCTGCCTACACCATCTCTCCGTTTTGAATATCTTTTTATGGTTGTCTAGTCCATTGATATTCTTGATTTATGCCTCTACACAATTGATTCTTTTGGTTTCATTGTGTTTTAAGTGATTATTAATAGTGATATCGTTTCTCTTTTCTGATTCCCTTCCCTTAACAGTTTACAGGTAATTCAGCCTGTAATTTACCTTCATTAATTCAACAGGGACGTTTTTTCTTGCTTTTGACTTGCAGTTTTTGATTCGTATCTTTTTGAAATTCGTGCTGGTCGTCCTTTTCTTCCCTTCTTATAGTTCTAGTTACCATTATCATTTCAGTGTGTGCACTCTGTTTGTCCTTTTATTTCCATATTAGCCTTTTTTTTCTCATCAGTTATTGTTGGCTCCTGGTTTTCTGGAAAACATCCTTTGATTTCTTGTATCAATAATTTTTGACTGTCCAATGCCTTGTCGGCGGTTGATAATTCTTTTTTTCTCCAGCCGCTACCGATTGGTATTCATCACAACTGAACATGTCGTTTCGAATATACTCTTATTAAATTTTCTAGCCATAACAATTCTTCATCAAAGCGAGTAAAATCATTTATAATAACTGACTCAGATCATGCCCATACTCAGTTCCCTTTCCTCTTTCTTTTTCACCTCTCTCTCTCTCTGGCGTAAAACCTTTTTGAATGATCCTCTAGTTAATGGATCCAATGTTTTCATATTCCACTTTCATACAATAAAAGAGAATGGTCAAACATATGTCAAAATGGATACTATGCATTAACATATATCTGCTGTTGGATTACGTTTCCAAATATTCTTTACTTTCGTGTGATATTCCTTTTGGAAAACTCAACCAAAATTGTCAACATAAACATTTTGAGTTTTTAAGTTTGTCTGTCTGTCCGTCGGGCTGGCAATCACGGTAAATGCAGTAAGGGCCTGTTAAAATTTTGAGTAAGTGTGATGAAAATTCTAGCATTTTCACCTAATGTCTAATAATGTGTTTCCTCTTGTTGAAAACTGTTTTGCAATGTGAGGTGATGCTAATTCAATTACGTGAAGTCCCACTGGGAGTACACTGAAGAGAACTAAAGCAACAATGTCGATTATGGGCCACCTTTCCATTAGTATCAAATAATTGGATATTTCCGTCCAAAACGCGTATTTCATATTACATCACATATATCCTTACCCTGGAACATTACTGATCCGACAACTCTTCCTGCATCATCCTATTTTTGCAGAGATTGAAAAATTGTATACATTCTTCATTAAATTTGTAATCTTTTCTGGCCCCCGTAGAATTTATTGAAGTCGAGTCAAGTGGTATTATGGCTATAAAACATAGTGCTAAAGATGATGGATTCTCATAACCCAGGAATCCCCAACTTTTAGTTAACCTCAGGCTGGTTAAACATTCACTATCATGTGATGGGAGTGTTAATCATGACCGTAATCTGAGTGATTATCTAACTATAAAGCACATGTAATTGTTTTCATTTTACAAAGAAAATAATAGAATAATCGCCTGATGATATCGTCTCTTCGCAACGTGGTGGCACATGTGTTGAGACCTGACACATCGCCCCGTGGTCTGCTGGTTAGGATTCAATGGCTTAAAAGGTTCCTCAGCGTATCTCAATATCAGTGGACATTTCTCCTGCTATAGTCAATTCCTATGTCTCGTTCTTTATTGCACTAGTATTATATATTCTGTTTTACTTGTCGCTTAACATACCGGTGTAATCCTGACCGTCCGGACGTCGTATATATTTATGTCCTTGTTGTTCTCTGGTCGACTTTATATGTTGGCCACAGACAACCTGCATCTTCACTGCTGTCCCCTGTTTATATATACTACGACATCTGTTTCAAGAATTATGCACCCCCAATGGGACTTTTGTCTAGGAAAAATCATGCCGTGCAGTAATATCCTGATGTTGCAAACGATATAAGATTAAATAATAATGAGTAAATGATATAAATCAACGCATCAAACTATTCATCTCTTTTTGTATACGCTTTTTTAAAAAATAAAATATATTTGTGTAAAAGCAAGATTTGAGCATCCAGACAACATTTGGCACGTTGCTGAATGGGGAGTGGTAGGAGGTGACCTCGAAGTAGTAAGAATAGTAACCAATAATTGGAGATAAAATTGACTATATCTCCTCCCTTAAAAAAATGTTTTGTGCATAATTTGGCATTTCTGGATCAAGTGTCTGGTACTGCGCTTTCTGTAATCGATCCATTCTATTGCTATTTTTCCTCCTTCGTTTCTGCTAATCTTAAAATCATTTTATTTATGAATCTACGACTGTATGATATTTTTTGCATGTCTGTTGTTTCTCTAGGTATAGATTCCTTCTTATCATGCAAGAGATTTCAGAGCAAAGAGTAAAATAGAAGGTGGGTCGATTCCCCTCTCGGCAAGAGAACATTGTGCCCGGCAGTAATACTTGAACGTTACACACGATCGAGGACTGGATGGAAATAAACAATGATTAAAGAAAAGTTACATATCCATTCCACTTCTTCAGCTGCTCATTGGTCTTTGGTCCAACACAAGCCACGAAGGAATTAGACGGAACATTGCTTGTGGGTCTGTAATTACTGGGTGTGTGACCTTTCACAGTATTTCTTTAGATATCTTTCATCCTTCATCTTTTTTTATACTGTTTTTCCGACCAAGGGAGGTGCCAATGGCCAAGAAATTAGCAAGATTAAAAATGGAATTAGCAAACAATTATCACTCTTGGGGGAAACATGAATCCATCTACTCGACTTCTAGCTATTGGCTAACACAGGGAAAGTCAGAATATTCTTCTAACTTCGTAGGGACCTGGAAAAAACAGAGTGAAGAATGTGTTCCCAAAAGTAATCTTAAATTATGATATTTGCCAATGAATGATACTCTTTAGGTTTTATCTTGCAGTTCCAAACGATTGCCACTCCTTTTATCTGGTATAGAAAGTGTCCAAAAAGTCGTTATTTAGAGAAATCATAGAAATTTGAAAAAGATGAATCATGAACCCATATTGATTCTATACGTTGTAGATGTTCAAATACACTGCTCAATATTTAACATAGTAAGTGGAGAATTACCAGGACATGTGACCATTAAATGTTAATGTTTTGTGTGTATGTGCGTATATATATATATATATATATATATATATATATATATATATATAAATGTGTATGTGTGTGTGTGTGTGTGTGAATGACTCAATTGTTTAATCATTATATATATATATACATAAATTGAATATGTATAATCTTCAGACTTATTTGAAAAGATCTGTCAGTACGAGAATTGTGTATCACTTGGCCAAGACAATGTTTATTTAAATAAATGGGCTTCTACGAGAACCGAACCTACAAGGTAGCCACTTCAATGTAGCTATGCTCTTATCTTTGAACTAAAAAGCGAGCAGTAATGCAAAGGCCTAAAAAACTTATGCAACAGTTATGTATTCAGAAATGGATATATGATCCGTCAGAATGATTATAAATTGCGTTACATCATATTGATCTCTTATTTGAAATGATCTCCCGTAATCACACGATTAACACACATACACACACGCACACACACACACACACACACACATATATATATATATATATATTTATATATATATATATATATATATATATATATATATATATATATATATATATATATATATATATATATATATGTATATATATATATGACTGAAAAACACTTTTAGTAATACAATTACAACGATCAGCTTGATCACTCCACATTTCAGATTCTATGAGCCCTGGGCAAATACGTCTAAGGATTTTGAGTCATGTGAACATGTTGCAATTTCAATGTAAAGAAAACATGCATTTCTTCACGAGATTATGCATCAAGCCACGCCAATCTAAAGAACGTTTAAAACCGCTTATTACACCGAAATAAGTGGTTACTTTAGGGGCACTCATTATAATCATGTCCCTAAGTTACTTTTTCAAATTAAAAAAAAAAATAGGAACTTTCCAGTTATCTGTAATATAGGAGCATTTCTTTCAAGCTAGGTAAAAAAGTAATCTGAGTCTGCTGGTTGTTAGAAGAAGAATACGTCAATGACAGAGTAGGTTGGAAGAAAGTAAGAAAGCACAGATTCTATCACTTAATTTGAGATATCGATCTTTCTCTTTTCTTTAATGTTGTATTTTGCTTGGACAAATTAGACGAAAGTAGACGTAACTAAAACATCTATTAGTATTTTCTCTTTTGTTTCGTTTTGCGAAAATGGTGACTGTGTTTGGACTCTCGCAGTGTGACGGTAAATTAAGGATGAAAAGATACAGTGGAAGTTACAAATGAGTAAAACACTTTTTTCCAGTGATTTCATTCATTCGTTCAGTTCATTCAATTCATTCTGTTGTATCGTGTAAATGTAACTCATGAATATAACATTTTGAAACACCATGAGGTATAGAAAAAACTGAAAGGAAAAAGAACTGAAGCATGAAGCTGAAATTTGAACAAATGTTGGCATTTTTTCAAAGAAAGAATCTTTCCCTCTTTTTTTCTATGATGTATTTCTCCTAAGATGAATTAGATAAGTCACTTGGTTGTTTTTTCTTCACATGAAAGCCATGAGTTTAGCACTGAAATGTTAAATTGATTTTTAGTCCCTAAAAAACAGTATACAGCCTATGCATCCTCCCAATAGCCATCTATGGAGATAAATCTTCCAACCTAACTGGGAGATGCACCAGCAAACTGAGGACCATACAACAAACGGATGGAAAATCATTCTCAACATTACCTGGGGAGATCACAAGACGGTGCAGAATATTTGAAAAACAAACAAACAAACAGAAAACAAAACAAAAAAACAACAGTAGTCCTAGACGACATGAAAACCGTAAGGAAAACTCAAATGGCAATTAGTTGGTCTTGTTGCAAGAATGACAGATAACCGCTGGACATCACAACTTACAACATCGATCCCCGGAGATCAATTGCAGAACCGAAGCCGGCAGTTATTAGATGGAGGACAGGTTCTGAAAATATTGGCTCTGCAACGCCCACGAGAGAGAGAGAGAGAGAGAGAGAGAGAGAGAGAGAGAGAGAGAGAGAGAGAGAGAGAGAGAAAGCTGTGGCAAATCTTGGGGAAGGTCCATGCCCAACGACAGACATTAACCGACTAATGATGATGATGATGATGATGTTTGTCTCTAATTAAACTTTGATTTTTTCAAAGGCTATTGCTACTTCTAATAATCCCTAAACGCCCACATGACGAGATCATCAGAGTTAAGCGGAGTTGAACCTGCTCATCGCAACCCGGATGGCTGTCTAGAAATATCAGGTGTAGTATTAAGAAACAAGATTGTTGTGTAGCCGTCCCAGCCCAAGGTCAGCTGCCGATTAACGAAATTTCGTGCCAAGCTAAGGCTAGACTGTGCTCCTTGCCCTTTCTCAGGATATGTTGCTTCTCTATGATTTCACATATGGAGCCCCTATACGAATCTGATCGAGAGGCTGCCGTCGGATTATTTCTCAAAATCTATAGACACTTTTGGTAAACTCTATACATCTACAAAAGCTTAAAAGGCCTTCAGCTTGTCAGTTGGCAGTCATTTTCGCTTGTGTTCAGTCACAAAAATATCTCCAAGCATGGTTCTGTTATTCCCCCTCCAGGGATTTTTCACTTAAAATTTCCAATTTTAATCTTCTTTCTCATCTCCGTTTTTCTGCGTTTTACTTTCCGGACATTTTCCCAGCCCCCCTCAACATCAGATTCTGTCGTACACCGTTGCTCACTGGATGGAACTGCTGTCTCGTCCGTCTAGCAAAAGTCATTATTGAAAAAAAATCCTTTGAAACAACTTACAGTTTCAAGTTGCTGAGTGTAGACGACTAGACGGGTGCCATCATTCACTCATATGTACGAGATTCAACCTTGAACTTTGGAGAGTTTGACCACGTGCGAACCGAATGTGAATGGACTTTTGCCGATGCATTTTGTGAGCCAGAGTTATTATGGCCAAGAGGATTACTTCCAAGTAAACGCTGAAAGCTAAGCCTTTGAGTGAATAATTCCCCTCCAAGTTAAAACTCATTTGTATAATATCTCGTATTTGTTGACAAAATAGATGTATGCTGATATTGTTTTCTTGTATAAGGTGTGTGCAAAAGTTCCCGGCGAAATACCGGTTTTCAACAGTGCATTCAGTCTGTAATTTGAACCGAAAGTCACAAGGAACTTTTGCACACAACAAAGTATAAGTTGTGGTAAACATGTTTATTAAATTTAGTTATACGTATCCAAGATTTTCTTTAAATATCTTACAGCCTGGCATTTGTCACAGGCAAATCGA
This sequence comes from Thysanoteuthis rhombus, assembly GCA_963457665.1. Classification (NCBI taxonomy): domain Eukaryota; kingdom Metazoa; phylum Mollusca; class Cephalopoda; order Oegopsida; family Thysanoteuthidae; genus Thysanoteuthis; species Thysanoteuthis major. Next base: position 6,474,083 of record OY735218.1, read on the forward strand.
GAAGGACACTTGGGTTTTCTTACGATAACCGAGGTTGAGCAACGTCTAGACTGCTCAGTACTTAGATAGTTGACCGCCTGGGAATACCAGATGATCTAATCGGTAGTGGATCATGTAAAGACCCTCTGGTAGTAATCCAGTAATCAAGGAGACCAATCTCTACACCATGCTCGATAAAACAGGCAATGTGCCTGACGTCTCAACTCCCAAACTTTTGACTAACCCACTGGCTGGGAGCTACAAGAAATGAATCAATCTTGATCTTCAAATATCTCGTTTTTGTTTTTTTAGATGGTCTTCCTCTGTCTTTCTGTGTGTTAGTGTATGTTCTCTTTCCTCTCTCTGTCTCTTTCCCATTTCTCTCTCACACTAATGTTTAGATGATATTTTGGACTAGCTTTCTTTAATTTTACACGAATTTTTTTTTTAATCACGCCAACTTTACTTATAAAGAAATTTTCATTGATTGGTCCAGGCAAACACACTAGGGCTTCACAGGAATGAAAGAGAAGGGTACAATAATAATGATAAGATGGCGTAAGCGAAATGTAAAAAAAAAAAAAAAACAACAACAACAAAACATTAAATAAAAAACCGTCACGTGACCATCGTGTTTCCGCGAAAAGGTTGTTATTCGGGATGATCAATTCAGAAACTGGAGAAATGGGTGATCCATGAATCAATTACGTCCCTCACCTATTGTTGCATCACTTAATAGTCGTAATTTTCTAGCTCAAAAGCGCCCAAGCAATAACTCTTTGCAATTTAGCATAAACACACGTTGTAAATTGAATGTCTGGCTAAAAATCTATTTTGACGAGAATTTGAAAAAAAAACAGAGTTCTTTTCTAGACGTAATAAAGAGTATTTCTTTTTACATTTCAGTCCTCTACCTCCAATGGTATGGTGTATATGCCCCATACTTACAAATAAGCATATATAATTATATAACCAGCCAAACCTGCTTAAAAACTGAGGAAACCTATCCTGACCGATTTTTGTGACGGTTTGATCGACGGTTTCTAAGGCACGTAAGCGTTAATAACACAAGGCAATGAAACACAGTTTCTGTATTCCTGATCTATTTCAACTCATCTGTTATCAAAACACCATCATCTGCTGCGTGGAAACAGGAGTCTGGGTCGTTCATTGCTACTTTTGTATAACAACAGTGCAAACATTTAAGACAACAAGTGGACAGACTATTTGATTAACGTAACAGACTCTTGCAAATCAATCTCATTCAGGGAAATGGTTTATGTTAAAAGAATGAGATTATAAAATTGAAACATTGAACGCTTTTAAATCCAGCTTTTGTTCAGACAAACCAATCTTATATCCCAATCTTTGATGCTGACACAGCATTTCGTTTTTTTACTGGACTTTTTCTGATAGTATCCGTAAGGAAGAAAATATCTTTTCCCGATCTTTTTCTCGGGTAGTGAAGAACAAAAAAGCCATATCACATAGACCATTCAAACATTTGCAGCAACGCTTGAAGAATAGTTATTTTTCGTTCATTTTTATCAACGTGTGCAGTACTGCTTTTTGAAAGTTCGTGCAGTTACCTCTGATACTCTTTCTCATTTTATTATATATAATCCCTACATCGAAGCTGTTAATAGTGTAAAAGAATATCTGCTTTATCAATTTTATCTGATGTTGTTGTTAAATATTGACTGAACTTGCTAAACTGGAAAGGTCAATTGTTATAAATACTGGGTGAAATATTTTTCAAGCAAATTGTTTACCTTTATAAGGGTGATACAATTGTTCCTAAGTTACTGATGAAGAAACAAAACAAAGTTAGAGCGTTCGTTTATTAAGTAGATTCAATCGATAATTTAGTTTAGGCAAAGACAGCAAAGATAGTCTTAACTTCATTATATCTAAATATACTTTAGGTTCATTGAAAACATTGTCAACTTAACTGATACGTAAGGAAAAAAGTAGATTACTAAGTTTCCTGAAAAGAGAATTTGGAACCAAAACATGATCGATATGTCTCAAAAGATAAGATCAAAAAAAAAAGAAAAAAAAAAAGAAAAAGGACCCAATCCTAATATGATATCAGAAAATCCCATTCATGTTTAGAACTATGGTAGAAAATGACGATAAGACATTCATAGAAAAAAATTATTTTCTTGTCAAACTCCAGACCAAGTTGTAAGTGACTTAATTCCCCAACCCCGTTACAACATCGCTAGGATGGTGAAATGCTTAGCATGTTAGCAGAAGTTCGAGGGTTCAATTCCCGGTACGAGTGAAGAGTGTTGGGAACTCTTCATATGATAAACTCCCTAGTCCCCTAAGCAGCTAATTGGGCACACCCTCGGCTAAGTGATCAGGGATAGGAGATATTTAAGTTATTGCCTTGTAAATGATTTTTGGTTTTGTAAAGGACCACGACATCAATAAGGGTTACTATAGGAGTGACTCCCATAAATCAACTATAATTATCGACTAGATATAATGATTATGAATACACAATGGACATTGTCTCTGATGTCTATACTGAGTAGGTAAGTAATAACAGCAAAAACAATCCTCATCTGTTTGTCTACCCCGTCACCATAAACAAAACCGTTAAATGGAATTAGTTAACATTTCCCGACCATCATTTGAGATTACAACCAAATGATTGCCAGGTGTCTCTTTTACCAACTAAGCCAAACTGTCACATAAAAGTCTCATTTATTCATGGATATCTCACCGCAGCAGACACGCCTGTCCTCGACACAAGTATATCCTGTTATCCGAATTAATTGAAACTAGCTCACTCCATGTCTCATCCACAAGATTATTCACTAATTTAATAGTCTGGCATAAGGCCACAAATTTGGGACAATATTCAAGTACTTCCTAAGATTGAGATTGCCACTATAGTAATGTTATACTAAAGAAGTATGCTAACCATCATCCAAAGGTTAGCACTCAAAAACAAAGCTCAGAGGGACGTTTACGAGTATTTAAAAGTACGCCGAAACTAACACTATCCATCATTCTATGGCGAGACGTCACTGTGTCATTTACTGTGTTTAGCTCTGTCTGGTACAAGGAAACAAAGGATGTCCCTCCTTAGGATCGAACTCATAACATCAGTTTGAGAGACCAACTCTTTAAACCTTACCTCACCCAAGGAGTTTATAAGTCTGTTTGTTTGTTTTTTTTAAAATAATTTTAGATTAGTCAGATTGTATGAGACGCAAGTAGTGTACTCGTGAGGATCGATCTCATCACAGCAGTGTACCAGTTTAATTTGAGAAACACCACTCAGCACCAAAAAAAGTTATTTTCTAATCCTTGATTATTCAGTACTATACCAAAATAGTATACTTATAAGGAACGATTATCATAATTTGTGAGACTAACTCTATAAACCTTGCCTCGAACAAAAGCATCTATAAGGTTATTCACTGATTTTCGATGTCATGTATTATGACACAATAAAGGGGGCCCCATTAGAATCAAACTCACAAAAGGAGTTCGCGAGACTAATTTTGTAAAGCCTGCACCACATCGAATCGCTTATCAGTTTATCTACTGAATTTAGAAAAGTCTGGTGCCATGTCAAATTAGTGTGGCAGTGATGCGTAACAAACTCACTTCACTAGAGAATGTTTTCACGGGACTAGCTTGCGTGATTATTATTCTACACCACGCGGCCAGACTCTCCTTTCACAATGCTACTCATAACTGCAGGTTAAGATTTAATTACTTTTACAGGAAAATAAATTAATTTCCTGATGCATTCAATTATTTATCATTCACAGCTAATCCAGAATCTGTTGCTGAGGGCAACTTGTATGTAAACTTGAGATATATAAGGCGGAAATATCTGGAAGAGGAATAAAAAAAAATGATCATAGCAATTAACAATAGCACCAAAATAATTATCTCTTTCTTCATTGTCTGTGTTATGTTGGAAATTATTCCTTTGTATGTGTTTTTGACGCACGTGCTCATCCAGCAACTGTATCTTCAATGTGAATGCATCGGTTATGATTTGACTGTAGATATGATTTGCTAATGAGTTGAATTGAAAATATTTGATTGTACGCGGTCTTTGATTGTTAGTGCTCAGGAATCGATTTAAACATTACTGAGATAATTCGGCCATCATGTACTATAATAATACGTCACGTGTTTTTGTATTTATCATCAACAACAACCCGGATCGATAGAGTAAACATTGTTACTAAAGGGACATAACCTACTTAATGATAAACTAGACTTGTTGTGTCCCTTGCATATTTTTTTGTTTTATCTACGTATGATTGTATTGTGGGTGTGAAGTGATGCGACAGAAGGTGAAGTGAACTGCTCAAAAGATAGGTGTGACATCTCAAAATGCGATTTGTAGCAAAATATTCCGTATGTGATGTCATTTTCTGACTACATATGTACATTATAGTTTTTTCTGGGCAAATTAGAATTAAAGCAATCAAGTTTAATCATTAATTGAGCGTAAAGAATAATAAAAAAAAAAGAAATAAATACCATTTCAATCGAATCAAAATTACTGCAAGAAAATGAAAGATACGACGATTAAATGAAAACAAAAAAAACTGAATTGGTGAATATGAATAATCATTTTATATCTAGTACTTCAATCGCTGCAAATGTTGATTTTTATTTGAAATTTGTTGAAATTTGTTTCTCAAGCAAATCAATTGTTTTCTTCTTATTAGTCCCAAACCAAAAGCTACCACCTATAATCTCAAATTAGACTCTCTTTCTTGAAAGAAAATTAAATTGCATTATTGCTAGCCACAAAAGACGCAATATGCATAGTATTAATGAGAAAGAAACGCTGTGGGATTTACATGGACCATTATTACTCTTTCATGAAGCACCCTGGTGATAATCTCTTCCATTGTTGTTTGTTTTCTACTTACATCGGTTAAGTGCTTCATGAAGAAAAACAGACTGCTGTGCAAATATTCAGCTATTTCGCATTAATCAAAGATCTTAAGGAGTAACGTTTGGAATGTGTTTTCAGGTACTTCACATAGTCTTCAGGGTACATGCCTTGCGTTCTCATCGAAGGGGAAAGATGTAATATGACGCTTTAAAATAGCCGTACAAGATTTGTACGGTTCTTTCATTCAAAAGTTTTCCGTATTTCTCATGGTTTTGTTATAATGTGTTATTTCATCTCCCAGCTTACACATAGTAACTTTAATTCGTTCAGAAATACTCTACTCTACCTAAAAAGCTTTAATAATCAAGACAACTCCATTCGTTCCTTCATTACATTTCAGGTAATTGTAGCTGACTAGTTTGATTCAATCTTCAAAAACGGTAAAATGAATCGCTATAAAGGTAAACCTTTTTTCAGGAGATCGCATTACGCCACTTTTTTGGTTTTACGGTGATGAAAATGGGAAAATGTAGGTCGGTGTCTGTTTTGCCGGCTGCCATTATAGAAGCAGCGTGATTCCAGTCTCCTGCACCAACTCATTGTCCGATGACTCAGCCTAACATTTCATCATCCTCTTTTTTTTGTGTATGGGGGCGAATAGTTCAGGAAGACAAAATATAAAATCTTATATAGATTTTTGGCAATAGCGTGTTCGTTTTAAGCCATTTCGGCTAATGAAAGGTTTTTGGAAGAATTTCAAATATTGGATAGTGGAGAGGAGATCTGGATTGTACTGCTGATATAATTTCACTTATTTCGTTCTATTGTATTATGACCAATGCACGAACAATTGAAAGCACTCAGGAGACACATACATCAAACAACACTATGGTTAAGGGAGGTAAATAAGCATTGAACCGGCCAAAAATTTTGGTACATCTTCATTGACCCGTTGCCCAGCCCTCAACAAATTTTCATGGTGTGATTTTGTAGATATCGTGTGGATAGATCTAAGCGTATACACATATGCACGTAAAAAGTGGACAGATATCTTAAATTCGAAAAAAAAAAAAAAAACCCCAAAAAACTACTGGTGCCACCCTCATGTTTAAAACACAATTTTAGTAGAGTAACACCGACCCTTCCAAGTAATATCATAGAAATTCATTGAGAAACTTCGGAGATAGTGGGTGGATATTCATGGGTACATACATAAATGGATGAAAGAAATAAAAAAAAAAGAAAAATATCTCTAAATCAAAAATAATCTCTGGATCCGCCCCGAAATTCAATCAACTCTTCATTACCGCATTCGCCACATCTCCAGAGAGCTCGTTGAAATACTCTCGGAGATATCTTGTCGACCGATACATGGATAGACAGGCGAAAAGATGCAATCGCATACATCCCCATCTCTTACTTCGTTGGCAAAAAAGAAACCGGATAAATAAATAAAACAAAGCGACATAGACATACAAAGTTTTCGTAAAGGACACAGTCTTGAAGATGAGAGGGTAGAACTTAGTTAGTAAAAGAAAAAACAACTGTATCTAAAACTTGAAAAAGATTACACTTTAGCATTATTTCATTCGTATCGTGGCAGCTGTGTCGTTTTCAAATGCAATGAAACATTTATGTAATGAAACAGGTATGAACTGGCATGCAAAGATAGAATGTATCTGTTATGAGCATCTTTTCCCAATATTTTAAATTTGCGTTTTTGAAAATAATTTCCCTATGTAAAATACTCTGAATTAAGGTCGTCAACTAGACTGGTGAATTTTTTCTGGAAAAAAGCTTCATTAGGCTTTATCAGTTTTTCTATTTTCTTCTGTCAATCATGGACTTTCTAATCGTTTGAATTGTATCATTTGAATGGAACTGATTTCGACACGATTTGGTCTTTTTCGAATACTGGGATGTTCCTTCTTATTTTTCTTCGGGTATTCTCTTATACCCTCGCATTTTTGCGCCATTTTGATATCGGGTGTTCGACGGTGTGAAAATCATCAGATTTCGACGTAGAAACTCTGTGTTAGTTGATTTTAAATTAACGCAGTGAATTTCACTAATGATCTTTTGAAATCTTTTTGATATTCCCTTTTCCATTATTGAAGTTAGGGCTTTTGTTTTGTGTCTGACAATATTCCACTGGTATGTATTTTTTCTTATGTGCATTAGATGCTAGTTATATTTCAAAAGGTTTCCGTTAATTAATTCAAAAAATTCTAACAAGCTTTGCTAATGACTTCTTTAATTATCATCTCATGTTTCGAGTCAAAAAGACGGCATCATTTTTTGCTTCGATGGACACGGTGACAACTGTTATATTTGTTGTGCCTGATTTCATTGAATTGAAAATGATGGGGTTATTTACAGAGAGGTTGGCACTCACCTATTCATATCTTTCGCTGGACCCCATTGATAATACTGTTCAATCCTATGGAGAGGGCCGAGGAGTGACCCTTTGATCCAAAGTTAAGTGCACTGAGACCCTGATCCTCAGAATTAGTGGCAATCTATACGTAAATAATCCCCTGGATTCTTGACAGGTACAACAGTAGTTTTCCAAGTGCCATCAAAAAGTTCCGAAACTCCTATGAAAAATTATAGTATACCTTGATAAAATTTAGTCACCATCCCCTTCGAGTTAAATAGCTTGTACAGGATCACAACGCTCTCAGCATTTCTGACTCAGTAGGAAAGTTCTCTTTGAACCCTGCTTTTAAAGCATTTCAAGCTCAGCCAGATCTCCTCTGTACGTCTGAACAGCAAACCATTACCTTGGAGAAGAGGAAGAATTAGCAGGAGGCCAAATCCAGCGAATAAGGCAGATGTCGTAGGAAGACAGGCGCGTTTTCAACGTATTGAGTTATGCCGGACCATCCAATGCCAATTGCATTACTGGTCCGGTCGGTCGCACTGATTGTTCTTTCTTAAAACTAATCCAAAAGACACGTCGACGTGTTTAGGCGTTATGCTTGTTTCGGGTTTTCCTGATCTCCGTCATCCTTCAGTGATGCTTTACTACACTTGAAGCGCAAGTGTCTCTTAAAACATCTCGCTCTGTTCAATGCCGTTGTCCTGCATTTTCAGGGTCACCGTTGCCAATTTCCCGAGTCCGACTGAAAATTTGACTTTTGTTTGATACTCAAAACGCGGATGGACATGTGAACGCTGTCCCCAAAACGCCTGTAATTCTGCTGAATACCACATGGCATTATGACCTGCGATGGTTGCTGTTCACACCCAGCTGAGTGGCATGACTCTTTGAACTTACTGATCACACACCGTATATTTATATATATTTGCATGAATATATATATATATATATATATATATATATATGTAAAGTTTGAAGTTATTCAATAAAACAAACTAAATTTGCTTGTGAGATTTATTGAAGGTATTGCTTATTAGATCGGGGAATTCGGACAGATCAATCAGTGTGTTTCGCTGTCAATTCGTCCAGCACTTCCAGTGTTTTGCCAGACCTTTCATACACTTCTAAAAATCAATCACTTTTGTTATGAAGAAACTCATTTTACATAAAATCTGCCAGACTTTGAGGAAATCATTTCACGACTGAAGTGTCCAGTACTCATGAGTTGCATCAGGTATAAAAATCGAATTTATACGTGATGCTATTCAAATGTACTGGACTTTTAGGTAGCGAAATGAGTGACACTGATAATTTGAAATTCCACAAATTGCTTTATTATATATATATATATGGATTGACTTTTTCGGTTTCATCTGAGTAAATATCATTGAGTTACAGGACCGACTAAGTACATGCCATGTTGATGTTGTTTACATCACCACTGGACGCATCAATAAAGAATCCAGTGAACAATTTCTGACGGGAAAGGTTGATATGATTATTAACAAGGTCTTTTTCTCTTTTTTCTAATACCCTGCCTTTCTATTTTAACACACACGGATGGATATTGTCAGACAATTACAAATCAGTAAACTTTGCTCCATCTTCAATCCAGACAAAGGAAACCCTTCTCTTTTTCGACCACTTTCTGCTCAATGTAGGTCCTAATAAAGAGGGGGCATTCAACCCTCGGACAGCAAGTTATGTTTTGACTTTCTGGCTTTGGTTCCAAAATTATCCATTTCGTCGGGCCAACTGAGATCACACAATAATAATCTAATGCGACAACTGTGACCTACTAACTATGCACATCTGATGTATTTAAAGCATTAGGGCTTTTAAACAAATGAAATCAGACAATATTATGAATAAATAAAATTGTTGAACAAAGTGCTCCAATATTAATGAAGGTTCAAATAAATTGAAATATGCACTTAACACCCTAAGATCTGTACTCCGCTTGAAAGTCATTACTAGCGCTGGAAGTGAATAAACTGGGTACAATATTTCATGTTTACCAAGAACGTTATATTATTAGCAATTCAGAGATAACGATTTATTGAAGTGGGAATAGGAAAACAAAAAAATTGATTGAATAAAATGAAATCCTACGAATATAAATATTAAATGAATCGTATCTATAATTGAGTGAATATTACCTGCTCTCAGGATATATATATATATATATATATATATATATATATATATATATATATATATATATATATATATATGTATATATATATATATATGTATATGAATTGTGTTATATTATATAGAAACTTATCTGAAATGATCTCCCGTCGTTACACTGTGAAAGAATCATTCCAATTGGAGGACTTGAATAGAATAAACAATTAAAGAAAAGGAATCAAATCTGCCGCCGAAAGGGTAGTTGCATCAATGTAACGATGCTCTTACCATTGAGCTAAACAGTCACCTAGATGCTAACAACCAGATAACTGTTCTCAACTCAAATAGCCACGTTGAAGCGGTTTTTCTATCGGTGGCAGGTTCGATCTTTGCAGCATCCCATCTTCAATCGTTTATTCTATTTACATTGTCAAAATTGAGTGATATATTAATAGTGTAATGACAAGAGATCATCTCAAAGTTTCGAGTTTTTATATAAAATAATGTAATTTATAATTCATTCTGTCGGACCAAATAGGTTCATTTCTTGATATATATATCCAGATATACACATCTGTACATCTATCTATATATGGGTTGCTATGTATATATGCATACCTATGTGTATGTGTTTGTATATGCCTGTTTGTGCGCGCACACACACACATATATATATCATCCCAATATCGGGATTTTTCCAACCCGCCAAACACCAAGACAGTCCAACACTGAACAACAGCCAACAACTCCTCTCCCAGTACCATTTGGCTACTTCAAAACCTACTTCTACCGCTACAATTACATCCTGGAACCGGCCAACGCAGACTTCACCGCAAACAAAACAAAGTCAACCCCACCATGATGACTGTAAAGGAGCCCTCTTCCTTTATTTCAACTTTTGCTTCCAAAGCAAAACTTTTTTTTAGTACGGCTAAGTAGGATCAAAACTGTAGACTCGGGCCCAGAGTCAGATACTTTACCCCCTGCCCAACGCAAAACTCGAGGGTATATTTGGATCGAATTGAGCGATATATGTACTTACGCACCAACATATATCGTACATATATTGCAAAAGACAAACTGAAAGTAAATGACAAATCATATTCGTTTTAGATGTTCAATCACTGTGCCGGATACTTAATACAGTGAATAGTCCCTTTAATATATTGCAATAATATTTACAGAGAGATGTACCCGTTGAATGTAAAACTTTTATGTCTCCAGCACAATTCAACAACCAGCCGTCAGATGTTTCCATTTACTTTTGAATTACGTATACTAAAATCATCCAATCGAGTTTGAATGTTTCTGAAAGGGTAACTATTTTAAGCACCAATACTATGTATGTATACGGACAAAATCACTGACTTACCTTCTTCTTTTCCTGGACCACTAAACGAAATCTGTATGATCATTTTATTTTTTTTCATTCAGATTATTCCCTGTTTATTTTTAACGAGTTTTCAAGCATTTCAATGAACAATAATATCTCTTCTGTATACATACATACATACATACATACATATATATATATATATATATATATATATATATATATATATATATATATATATATATATATAATGGTAAGTTAGAGATATATTTTTCAGCAAGGGTATTACCCTCAAGAAAATAGTGACGTATGAAGACTGGGCAGTGAGCTGAGACTGTATCTAACTTTACAATCTCCATCAATCTTTTTGAGTCTACCGTTGGACAGTCTGTGTCACAAGGTTTTGCAAGGCCTGTCTATGATGGGCATAACAGAGTATATAGTTTCTAAACTTGTCTTGTTCGTAACGCAATCTTATATTTTGCCATCTACAGTTTTTCCTATGATTTCTGGGGATCAATTGTGTGAGTTGTGATGTCCATCGCTTGACTGACACTCTTGCCATTTGAGTTTTCGAATAGATTCTACTACATCCCTGTTTTTCCTCAATGAACTCTGCTGTTTTGTGATCCCTGTATGAGATGTTGAGCACGATTCTCTTTTGTGTGCGTTGCCTGATTTTCAGTTCAAGGGTCAATCTTTTGGTTAACCTCTATGTCCCAGTTCCTTGTGAGGATGCAGGCCCTTCTTTTTCTAAGACTGATGGTATTTTCTTGTTCCTTGAAGTTTGGCTTGCTCTACCAAAAGCTAACCACCCTAGAGCGGACTTGCTCGACTTTTTCTTTTAAGGATATAATGGAAATTTATTGTCCTATATAGATGTAGAGGTCCATTTTTTCCACTTATGCGTTTTCAATTAAAATTTTTGTTTTTCAGACCACTAATTAGTACTTTTTATTAAGCCATATTACCTGCTTGACTAGGACTCTCTTCGGTATTTGAAATAACTTGCCGAGCACGTAAAAGAATGATCTCGCTATCATTGGATTGCGAGTTTAATTCTCTGGCCAATATAATCAGATCTCTGCTACTTATGCACTGACCATAGTGACTTACGTATTTGCCCGTTTCTTAGCAAGGCAAGATTCTCATATTAGAGCCAACTAAAAGCAAGATTTCCTACTTAGAAGATTGGCTCAACAAGATTCCCCTAATTCATTTTGTCCTTTCAAAATTGTGCTGGACTAACCAAGGCTTCGTAAAAATACATGTAGGCTAATCAATATATCATAGACCAATAGTGAAATTATTTCACTCAACAAATATATATTTTCCGATACAACATCTCTTTGTCAACGTAATTCATTCAGTGGCAATCATTAACCTCATACGTCGGATGTACAAAGAAAATTTCAGGTTAGAATTCTGCTAATATTTATGCTGACCCCCCTCTTTCTGGCCTTTTTGGCAAGAATTAAAGTGTAGTATCTGTTCCCTAGCAGACATTGAGGCGTTGGTACTGACACTTGCCTGCCAAATGGGCCAGAGATTGTGTTGTGGTTGGCATCAAAAACCGAGTGCGCCAGTGCAATGCATTAACCAATGAGGTTATACTGAGGCTGCACATTGCTACGCGCATTGGGAGCCTTTAGACTCGTCCTTGTGCTCTTTTTCTATTTACTCAGCCCCACTGAGGGAGATCAATTACCCCAGGGCAACACTGTCCTACTGAACTCATAGGGACAGTTCGGGCTCGTCCTGATGCTCTCGTGACTTCGTGGTTGCTTGGTAACCGAAGACGCATCGTCTGCTTCTGTTTTTGGAGTGTTGTTCCTATCATCCCCACGTGAATCCCCGACTTTGCGTTCCATTTTGCTCTGATAAGAGAGTGAATAAATAGATGCTAGTATCTATGCACCTTCGTATACACCTTTCTTCCTCTCCATCCACGTCCGTTAATCTGGCCGTCTATCAAACTCTTTTTCTTCCTCTTCCTCTCTTTCCGTCTCAGTCTGTGTCTGTCTGTCATTATAAATAGCCTTTTATTAGATTAAACTCTCACTTGGAATGATTTCACTTCATTACTTTCTATTTTTCCAACCTTTTTCTTCTTTTCTTTCTTTCTTTTGTTGATAAGATGAGAATGGAATCTGTCGCCCTCTTTTCCATTCTCTCTCTACCCAACATTTCAAACTTTTCAGTTTTTGATCTTGACCAGAAATCTTTACTTGTCATTGTTGTTACATTAGCAAAATAAAGTCAACCCATCAGGAGTTTGACAAAACAATCGCCAAAAAGCAAGATTTTGTTTTGTGTGTCGAGATCAAATTTTCAAATTTACACTAATATTTCAACTTTACTTGGCAAAAATTGAACAGATTTCCATTAACCATGGTAAAATGCATTCACTAACCTGCGGCGTTTTATGGAGATTTCGTAAAGGCTGGGGCATCCACATTGAAAGTGATTTACGCAATCTGGAGGGAAACCTTTTAATAAATTAATCTATCATTCATTGACTCATCGATGTAAGAATCAAAGAAAGAATAATAAAATCATATTAAATGGTTGATATTCTGGAAATGTTGAAATCGTGGATAAGAAGTTGAAGTCATATTCATTTTGAATTATTTTATCGAATAAGATTTTTAACGCAGATATTTCCAATTTCAATATACAAATTTGCAGGAAGTGGGAAGTTCCTATAAAAACTCCAGCAAGTTGGAATTGCATGAAGGAAGAAGCAATTGTAATTCTACAGGAAAGACTTTCGAATGTTTATATATATATATATATATATATATATATATATATATAAGAATTGTGTCATCCACAGACAGCTGTTTTGTTGCATTACAACTCTTCATTGTAACTATGGAATATCCAATATCTCATCCAGTACTGCGAATAGGAATCGAAACTCACATTAGACCGAGTAGTACACATTTTACCCTTGCCTACGCAGAAGTGGACGGTCAGCAGGGATGAATTAAGCAATATTCACTTACACATAATTCCCGATCTACCAAAGTGCTCAACTCCAGAGTTGGAAGAGCATTGCATCATAGCAGTTGTAGACGAGTGCCTTGCCCGAGAGTGCTCGACCGTAAAGAGAGGCAAGTTAATTATAATAATAATTAATAATTGTGTCATCTGCAGACAGCTGTTTTGTTGTACTATAGCTCTTCAGTGTGGCTGTAGACTATCCAATATCCTTTCCAATGCCACGAGGTAGGATCAAAACCTGTGCCTCAGACTAAGAAATAGACATTCTTCCCTGTCCTTTCTATCAATTTACATATCTTTTTAAAATTTCAGTTCATATCTATCTATCTATCTATCTATCTATCTTTTGATCTATTTCAGTTTCTTTCCTTCTTTCTTTCTTTTTTATCTATCTATCTATCTATCTATCTATCTTGTTCTGTTCATATTTATCAATCGATGATACATTGGTGTAGTCATAACCCACATTTAGTCGTTTGGTACCTTGATATCATCTATAACATTTTCCTGGTTTGCATTTGTCAGCATTATGAATTCGTGCATAAAACCGTGCGGTATCAAAACTTCCCAAACATTACAAATTCCCAGGCATTCAAAGACTGTGAATTCAAAATTTCCCAAACGTTCCGGTTTGCTTGCATCATTGCATTTGCAAACAAAATTTGATTTGTGAATACCTTGGCTGCTCGGTCTTCCTTTAGTCAATTGCCCTTGGCAAACTGAAAAGCTCACGTACGACATTGGTTTCCCAGAAGTGTGCCCCGCTCGGCTAGATATGATCATTGGAGTCGGTGAAAAATATTTCATCCGGTAAATTGTTGTTCAAAATAAGTCTAATGTATTCCCATAAAGCAATGTTAGTGGGACTTTTTGTGGGATTATGTACGTAAGTAAGAGTTTTTTTTTCCGTTATTTTTTTTTAAGGAACAGATTTTGACTGAAAAAGACCTGCTCCATTCAAAAGACACAATAGCTAAATACATCTAACAAAGATTTAAAAATTTTCCAGATATAAGAAATGAATATAGATGTATTGGTTATTAGAAATATCAACACAGTATTTTTATGATACTAAAAGGGCTATCAGTTACATTGAGTAAGATATATAGATCATTTTCCATTCTTTAATTCTACACACTGTCTCGCTTTTCCCTAACCTCATTGTTCTAGTATGTATACACCCTCTTTGGAAAAAAACTCTCCAAAAAACAAAAAAAAAAAACAAAAACGACCATCAGAACTGTCACTGAAACAATCAAATTTTTCTTTTCTCCAAAATTCCTCCCGAAATGCATTTTAAGAGATCAGTTTGCTAAGAAGTTTTAAGCTAAATTCATCCCCCCTTTTTTTGGTGTTCATTAACAAACAAACGTCGAGAAAAGTAAGTTATTCATTGATCATCCCTACTTGTGTCCTGCCAAAAGACGTTGCTAGTGTGACGGTTTCTATTGGGTGAATAATCAGATGAAGTATCATCTAAATTATTTATTAAAGGAGCCTATTGGGGTTCAAACGTGGTGACAACACATCGTCGAACCGTTTTTCAATGGTTTCTGATTATTGGATGTTTACTAGCTTCGTAGTGTACTGCATTAGTAAGGCAAAGGCTATGGTTATTGATGCTTAGCCTGCGTTGTTGGGGGTATTTACACCCAAACTTATTTGCGTCCAGTTCAAACAGGTCCTCTGCAGGATAACCAAGCTCCTTTCTCATTGGGTGTCCAAACCATGCTGAAGCTTGGACCTCTTTTCTCAGATGGCAGATGGTATCATTCTGTGCAATTGTTGAACAAGTCATTTGCTGGAAACCAGATTATATCCAGCCTCTAATCTTTCTAGCACTTAGTATTCTAACCAAACATAGCAGCACCCCGATCGGCATTGTGGACAACTAAATGATTTTCTAACTGTTAAACAATGATCCTTTGGACGATCCTCAATGACTGAGTGGTTATGAGCGTCATTAAAAACCTCTTGGCTCCATAAGCCACATAGCTCTCAGACAAGGTCTTCATATTTTTTGCACTCTTCTCCTGTTTTGCTCTGTACTCCACGGGAACAGGTACTTTCAATATTCGAAAAAACATTTTAAGTCTGCTCTGTTTGTTATTCAAAATAATTTGACCTCACAGCGGATTTTTCATTTTTCTGAATGATAAATTCCAGGTCCTTTGAATGAATTCCTGTTTTGGCCCATTTATAAGTACTCAAGTAATTATGAATGAATAAATCGCTTAGCTTCCCGAATGAAGATTCTCGGAATGTTTCTTATGAGAGCCGGACCATTCACGGTCTGTCCTGCACGCAGAATATCCATTTGGCCCGTGAAACGATGTTTTAAGGTGAACTGCAACAAACCATTAAAGCGATGGTTTGCATCATATTGTCAGCCAAGATGTCATGTAGAAGAGCAAGGTCCTATGATCGACAGAAGTTCCCTCCTCTTGACAGATGACTGATCTGGCCATAGGAGTCTGCCACCCTTTTATTGGAGTTTTCTGATAATGCAGATGACATGTGAAGTTAAAACACAGGATATAGACTTTCTGTGACTTGGGTAATTATAATTACTAATAAAATGAACTTTGCTTTGCCGTGATTTCAGGCGAAAAACTCAAGATCTGCCTGAAGTGACCATCTCCAAATCTTCCACTCAAAGACATTTCACAGCCGTTTTCTTTTAGCTAATATTTCTGATTCATCCCTTCCTTTAGTGTACCTCTAATCTGCTGCTCACACCTTTCCATCCCCATTATGGTCTTTGTTTTGCAATACCATTCTTGGAAAATGTCCTTTATCAGTTCAAAGTGAAAGTTATGTTTCTAAAACTTGACGGACGGACGGACAATTTGCTTTTTAAAATATGCATCTTAAATGTGACTTCTGGACGGATATGTTACTTATGAGAATATAGATTTGGAAAGTGACAGGTGGACAAACAGTTTGTTTATCGAAAGGTAGTTTTAAAATGTGATTAAAGTACAGACACGTCACTTACTAAAATGTAAATTCGAAATGCAACATACGGACAGATATGTTGCTCACTGAAACGTTGATTTGTGACGGTCTGACAGACATGTTGAATAATAATATGTAGATCTTAAAGACGACAGACGGACAGATGCGTTGCTTGTTATATTGTTGATTCCAACTATATAATATTCTGCAAGCCGAGGCTAGCAGAATCAAACATTCGAATCAAGGAAATACAAACGTGTATTCAATGGCTGTGCTTATTCATCTCATAATCATACAGTCATTTATGTTCACTCCATTACACTGGAAATGAACCTGTTAATTGTACAGATACCATTAAGATTTCCTTATTGTTCAATTATTTCCAGTCAATGGTATAATCAGAGTTTCTGATAGAACCAATATCATTGAATTACCGTAGTATACAAGAATCATGTACGAAACGACATGAATAATTTCAAAGGTAAAGGATTTGATAAAGTGAGTGCATTCTTGCAGATCAAATATACATGGAGATATTATCCGTTGTAATGGGCAGTTTATAAGCCCAGAGCAGCAATAGTGTCTACCTGAGGAGTTAGACTGAGTTTCAAGTACAATTTCAAATAAGAACATAATGCTGCTCAAGCTGCTTACAACATCGATAGATAATTCGAAATGAACACTACCTCAGTGCCCACTGTTCAGCGTCGGTTCTATAGATATCTAGAATTATGGATACCAATTTGAAACATAAGAGGGCCCGCACCTGTTCTTCATGAAGAACATTTAATTGCAGAGGCAAGAGACTCACAAAGAGTTATTCGACTTTGGAACTCTAACATATCCATAATGACAAGGTGACAAGGTTGGAAACTTGTGAAAACGGGTCCCATATAAATTGAATGGAATGTTCCATAATCCAGTGAAACCTTGGAGCTATTGGCTTAATAACTGTTTCTCAGCCTAGAGCATTGGGATCTGAGGTCTTGAAAAGATCCTTCATATTTGATTGATATTTCCCTAACAGATTATCATCTCTTCAAGCATTTTAAATTCATGTGAGGAATAAAAGGTTCATTGTTTGCACTTCTTCCCTACTTTTGACCCCTTGACCTTTTGAACTTCATAGAGAGGGCAAATTATCTGCGAAAAAAGCCGTAAGGAGAAAGTTATTGCTTTTTATGGCCCCTCCTTTGTTCAGATATTTACACTCCTATGCTACTTATATGTAGAAAGTGACTATATGCGTATATGTGACTACGTTATAGAAACAACGGTTTTATTGATATAGTTACGATAAAAAAGAACTTTATACCATAATATTCTTTCATTCGACTTTCAAGATCAGTCTTAGGGCAAATGTCTTCCGAATTAATAGTAAACTTTGAGGGACCTCAGCCTACTTTAATGTGTTAATAGTGGATACACTGATTCATGCTTTTCTAAAAGGTGTCAGTTCGAAGTGAATGCGAACTGTTTTAGTTTGAGATCGAACTCTCCCCACCGATCCCATTCTCCATTCCACCAACCACTCGGCTACTCACACCTCTTGTGTTGGCACGAATACGATTATGTAATAAACACCTGAAAACAGAGATAGCTCCAGTGGAAATAGTAGCCAAGGTACAAAAGTATTAGAACTTATTACGTTTCGGCGAAAGCTGAGAAGACCAAGCGAGATCACAAATGTCACCTACGTGGAGAAAGTCATGGTAAAATAAATCATATGTTAAGAGATGGAAGTAAAGTTTTCCAGAAGGAAAATAAAATTATTCATAAGAAAGGAAGATTTACAACTATCCTCAGCTAGAGGTGGAGACTAGCCTCTACTGAAATATTGGAAAATCTGGTAAGTTGACTCAAAAAAAAAAGAAATGTTAGACCCATATCTAGGCTTAATATGTTGTACCAAACCCTTTTCTCATATTAAAGTGTGGAAAGACTTTTCATTGCTGAATGATTTTCTTCCGGAAGAATCTAAGAAGTCTTTAACTATTAATGCTAAAGCTCGAAAGTTTTCTCTTGATTTCTTAAGATGGACTGCAACACTTTTTTTCCATATTACAATAAGCCTTTTGTCATAGCATATAAAGGAAGGAGGATTCATTAAACAGAAGAATTAGGTACATTACAGAGAGGAAATGAATTAATGGAAAAGTAAAATAGAGGAGTGGGGAAAAACGCTACATGGAAAGGAAAATGGGAAATGAAAACCTTCCTGGAAAATTTTAAAAAGCGAATCGAATATATTGCAGACTACCAACCATAAACATGGCTACGAAGAAGCTGCCTGCGAGAAGAAATGGAATCCCTCATTATTCATAACAAAATCAAGCTCAGCGGGACAAACTGCATCTGCTCAACGATTGAAAAAACTTAGAGAATCTGTAAATACCGCCTTTGCAGAAAAAATGGGTCAGTAAACCACAAGTGAATTAAATTCGTCAAGAGTACGAAAAGAGGCACGCCAGAGCTGTGACTGTGATACAGTATAGAAATAACTTTGTTACGACCAAAAGGACATATGATATAAACATTACTCAGATAATATCTTGGAATGCACAAATGATAAAGTACCGACGGATTTTGAGATCCAGACCGAGCGAAACATCCGAGCAAGAACACCGGATGTGATAGACGTGAATTTGACAAAACGACTGCCAGATCATAGATAATGCAGTGGAGACTGAGAAATCACAAAATATACCAGGACCTTTCCCGGGTGCTGGAGAGGTGTGATTATGGAAGTTACAATAGTACCTATAAAAAAAAGCTCATGAAACCATACCCAAGAAAACAAAATTAAAGAGGTTTGACACTACACAGTTCACGTGATTGCTTGGGTTTGAAAGAATATTGAAGAAAGTACTGAAGATTCGCAGAAACTTTTTGTCACTGAAGTTTCTGCAATGAGTGCCAGGCATCAAGTGTAGGCATTTGAAGCGAGTAAAAAATTCCAAGGGCACAGTCCAGGGTGTAGTTGGGACCCACAAAGATGCTGAGAAAAGTGCTGGAGATTCCTGGAGATTTTTTGATATCAATGATGACCGTCAGGTGTGAACATGCAGACTAGTACGGAAAAATATCGAATGATAGATCAATAAATGAGTTACTTTCCTCACCTTTTTCTGGATCACATAAAAGTTTGAATATCAGAAAAAAATAGGGTAGCACAAATGAGCGACCAATTTTGCATAAATCTATATCGTAAATTGAGACTCCTCCAAGAACCTCTTTGGGGGAAGTTTGATTTTTTAAAACATAGAACAGAGTAAATATTGATAGTTTTCTCGAATCCCATCAGCGCAGACAAGACACGTGATGCATGCATACATGACCGTGGTAGGTTAAAATAACAGGGAGAGTTCTGGTGTCAGTATTGAGGAGACACGCTGTCATTTGATCTCCAGTAAAATTCCCCAATCACTGCTGGTGTGGAAACATAATGAGAAGAAAAGGAAAACGACAAAATATTTTATTTTGTCAGATCTGCAATACTTAATTAAAAATGTTCATGTCATTTATTTCCCTATTTATACAATACAAATGAAGTATCGAAATAAACTCGACAGAATGTCTGCCTTGAATGTATGAAGAATTTTTCGGAGATAGAGAATTATTTGTCGGAAATGTCAAATGAGAAATAGAATGTATTCTTCATCCAACTACGTAGCACCTGAGCCAAGAAAGATACGTTCTATTCTATGACACCGATATATGGATCTGTGCTCCTCTGCATAGAGTAAGTTTACAATTGGTTTAGAGTGACTTTCACACACCATATATACGAGGTGTTTATAAAGTAGCCGAACTTTCACAACAGCGCTCCAATTTAATTTGACAAAATGGGATGCATTTCCAAAAAAGTGTTCCCTTATTTGAAACAAATGTCACCCAAACACTTGCAGAAAGAAAAAAAAGATCCAGGAGCACTAAATACGTGTTCACTCTAGCGAGTATGATTCAAAAACTAAGGAATGCAGCTCGATGTAGTTTGTTTGTACGATAAGTCACTGCTACGTGACTGCTTAAATTTCTTTCTTTCATTAGAACTCTGAGACATGTCAGTTATGCACTTTCTTGAATGTCTTGTTTCTTATGGACAGACATAGTTTATAATATATATATATATATATATATATATATATATATATATATATATATATATATATACATATATATATATATATGTGTGTGTGTGTGGGTGTGTGTGTGTGTGTGTGTGTGTGTGTGTGTAAAGAATCATAATGTTCCTTGCAATCTCAATCGATAAAACAGAATTTGCGCTTGTTCAAATACCTGAGACAGAAATGGGATACGTACCATTATAATTATGATTCAATGGAGTTCGTTACCACAAATATGCTACAGAAATCGAACACTCAATACAGGCATGACATTCTTTTTTGTCAATCACACACTATATATGTGTGTACGCGTGTCTATGTGTCCGTGTTTGTTTGTATGTGTGTGTGTAGAGAGAGAGAGAGAGAGGGGGGATAAGAATGAAATAGAGACAGGCCAGTGGATGAGGTAGATGCTTATATTGCATCAGTGTGACTATGCTATTTCTTATTTCAATATGAGCCCCAATTTCACTTATTGGGGAAGTATTACAAAAGATTTTCTTCTCTTATTTCTGTTGCATAATCTGAAAAGACTTTTCTGTTTCAGATGTCCCAGTTCTTGATTCTTGGCATTACCAATTTATGATTGTATTAAATAACAGCTGTCATATCAACATGGACCTTTTGAAAACTTGTTACAATTAAGATTTTTTTGTTCATCAATCATAGCA
>OY735218.1:6505557-6508057 GCA_963457665.1 Thysanoteuthis rhombus
ATCATGGCAGCTCGAAACAAATGCATCAGAACAAACCATATTAAAACAAATATCGACAGTAAAGCAAGTGCAGCCGGTGTGGTGTAAGAGATGAAGCTGTGAGCACATAATTAATGAATGTAATGACTAAACCAGAAGGAGTAAATACACAGATACGATAAAGTATCAACAGTGATACACTGGGAACTGAGTAAACGAATGGGTTTCAACCATACGGAGAAGTGGTTCCTGCAAAAACTGATGATAGCCCTGGAGAATGGAAACCGAAAATATTTGGGCCTTTGACATCCAAACGAACCACTTTATCCAAGTGAAAAGACCGGACCTGGTAACTGTAGACAAAAAGAGGAAAACATACCAAATGGTATACGCGGCTGTGCCTGAAGACCTTAGAGTAGGGAGGAAAGAGAGTGAAAAACAAGATAAATACCATGATCTGGCAAGAGAACTGAAGAAGATAATGAACATGAAAGTCAAGGTAGTGCCACTAATAATAAGCGCTCTCGGAACTTTCTCTAAGAAACTGAGGATGAGATTTGAGGAACCCGGGATAAAAGGAAGGGTTGAGACTGTGCAGACCACAGCACTGCTAGGAACTGCACGGATACTGAAAAAAATGCTAGAAATATAAAATCTACGACCCAAACAGAAAAAAAGGGAGGGAAGAAAAAGGCAACAAAAAAAACAAAACTATAACAACTCCCAAATGGTAATGGAGGTGAGAACCGTAGCACTGGCGGGATAGGTGAGGGAGATATGAGATGAGAAGAGGGCTGAAGACCTGAGTAAACTTACTGTCATTCAGCCTTCATCGATGACCATCGGGCAACTGGTGTGAATGTGTAAACCAAAGTATTGCTGTGGACTATGGGAGTGCCGAAAGGACGGCTAAAGACTTGAGGAGACTTGCTGTCACTCTATCTCCAGCAGTAACCACCGGGCAACTGGTGTGAAATTGCTAATAATAATAATAATAATATTATTATTAATAATGATAATAATGATAATAATAATAATAATAATGTTGTTGTTTTGTGTCGGTCAATTTGTAAACTTGTGAGGACATCTTATGTATCCTTAAGTACTCAAGAATATATATATGTCAAGAATCATTCCAGTGGTATGGTGTGCATGATGTGAAGATGGTGTCAAGCATTGCTACCCGATACCTATAAGAAAAAAGGTTTTTGTTCCACGTGGTGTGCTCAATGATATGCTAAAAGTCTACCACTATCCAACCCCTTGAAAAGTATAATTTTCAAGATGGCACACAAAAGCTTATTTAGAAACATGCATGAGTTATAAAGCAATACGCACTAAATTGACAGATCCCTAGATCAAACCTCGAATATAAGCAGTTTTTGCTCAACGTAAAATTGTATAATGCGCTTATCATACTGTCGAATAGTATATCCATTTCTTTAAAAAATTGCTGGCATTGCAAAAGAGTACAGCAGATATGAACACGGAGCGAAGAAGTTGAGAGTGTGCAGATGAAGCATATATATATATATATATATATATATATATATATATATATATATATATACATATATATATATATATATATATATATATAAGTTGTTTTGTTTTTTTTACACGGAAAATTTACTTATGCTAATACTCAGTTTCCACTGGTTCCTTCGATGTAGTTTCTTTCATTTTGTAAACCAGTTGACAAAGGGCACCGCTCAAAATGCCACGATCAAAATTTTGAAACGGTCCTTTTGTCGACGAGATTTTCCCGAAATAGGTAGATGAGGAAGGAAAATCTGAGCAAGAGAAATTGATACAATAAGACAGATCAATTTGCTGCTCAAGTCTCATGGATTTTTTTTCAGGGTGATTGGCCATATTTTCGCACTGAATATTGTTTATTACGAATGTTTCATTAATTGCAACTTCAAAGCATAAATTCATTTTTAACTTTGCATCTTTCGTTTCACATCCTAACATTAACTCAGGGGTGATTGTTGCTTTGCCTACTTCACCATACGGTATCATGATTGGGTAACGATATGATTTGCCATTGATTCATCTCGTACGTATATATATGTATATGTATATATATTGTGTCATCCGCAGACAGCAGTTTCGTTGTATTATAAATCTTCAATGTGGCTATATACTATCCATTATCCCATCCAGAACCAAGATCGAAACCTTAGCTTAAAACCTGGAGGCTGGTACCCTCCCTCTACCCCAAGGAACTGGAAAATTAGTAAGGTTGAATTTAAGCAATATATTTATTGTATATATTCCTCATCCACCAGAGTGCTCCATTCCATATGCCTGCACAAACGTGCCTATATGTTCTTACACAGACAAGAAGAAATACGCTAATACTTAGTTTTCATTAGCTCCTTCGAATTAGTCTGTCACCTGCTGTTTGCACACTAATACACAAAAGATACTGCCAGAAAATAATCTGCACCACATTCAATTCAAATGCACTGACCAAATTCCCCATTATTATGATGGTTGTGATTTGATGAACGTG
>OY735218.1:6513057-6580557 GCA_963457665.1 Thysanoteuthis rhombus
TTATTGAGTGACATACCAGACCTGTCGATTTTATCATCATTCTAAATCACCAATTTCTTTGTTGCAATACAACAATAATTTCTAAGGTTGTCACCTTTATCTGAAATTTATCGATTATGTTTTTTGGGGTTTGTCGATGACATCTGTGTAATTTTTATCTTAGCTGAATTTGAGACTTTGTTTGCAATTACAAAAAGTTCTGGCATCTTTGCTGCTGAGTATGCTATTTTAAATTTTTTGTGTTTTTTTTTGTCCTGGAAAATTGTTTTCATTTCACAGATATCATATCATGGGACTGAATATTCACATTTTTTTTTATTGCACACGGATCTCTGGCCGCCTTGCTTAGGTTGATACACTATCGTAAGATGATTCGTTCATTTCACTGAACTGAATATCACAAATCGTTGCATCCGCTACTTTCAATTGGTGACTCGCTAAGACAAGTCATTTCGCCCGTGGTGGTTATAGTTTGTTGAAAACACTCTAGGGTCGAATAGTTACTTATTTCGATTATTATTACACACTCTCTCTCTCTCACACACCCACACACACACACACACACACACACATACACACACATATATGTATATATATAAGGTTTCAATCCTGGCTCGTGGTATTGGACAGAATAATGGATAGTCTGTAGCCACACTGAAGGGTTGTAATACAACGAATCAGCTGTCTGTGGATGACACAATAATATATATATATATATATATATATATATATATATATATATATATATATATATATATATATAATTAACGTTCCTCTATTCAGGGTTGAGCACTCTTGAAGTGAGGTAACTCGTTCATTGTAAGCTTTTGCAATCTTCTTCCATTGGAATAGAGCACTTTGGTGGTCAGGGAATTTAAGCTAAATAAATACATCGCTTAAATTCAGCCTTACTGACTGTCCTGTTCCGTGGTAGGATACCGGCTCCGGGTCTGAAGCGAAGGTTTCAATCCTAGCTCGTGGTACTGGACGGAATAATGGATTGTCTATAGCCAAACTGAAGAGTTGTAATACAACGAAACAGCTGTCTGGTTGACACAATAATATATATATATATTAACATGGTTCCCATGAAAATGACAGCATTATTACGTATAGATCGATCAATGGATCTTGTTGAGATCAGGGGATCTGCCTTAGATAAGAGAGTCGTATTTGCCTGGGGTGGCAGTGTATTATTAGCGCTCTCCCCAGTGAAAAAAGTATATATATATGTAGATAATACGAATCATTAATGCAATATAGTACAATATCGTATATGTGTTGGATTTATTTCATAAATTCATTATTACATTTTCATTCAGAAGCTTAAACAGGAGGAAAAGATAAACGTTATTGTGTACCGAATTCTTTTACTCCATCATACACACACACACACTCACACACACATGCACACACTCACACACACATACACACACAAACACACACACACACACACATACACACACACACACACACACACACACACACACATATATATATATATTGCATGGATGGTGATCCTGGTTTAATTTTTTTCTGATTGCCCTCTCAAGCTTTTTCTGCGCGGGGCCGATTCTTAATGGACCTGTGCCCACTGTCTCATCAGATCAGTGACTTCAGGAATTTGTGTATTTTAGTCTTGGTTTTATTCTTCCTGTTACATCTGCTCTAGGCATTAACAGTGATATATTACGTTGCTTCCTCTGATTGACCTGTGTGTAACTATGTCTATGAATGTTCATCAGTTTTGATTTCCATCTGTCAGGAGAAATTTTCAATCAGATCCGTCATCAAAACTGTCAAAAAGGTCTTTCAAGTTTTCAATGCGATCACTCGCTTGATTTCACGTACACAGGCTGTTCGAATGCAGTAGGAGAGCTGAAAAAAGATTTACAACTGAATCAAGTTTCTTTTTTGAAAATTAAGACTTTTCTGTGGACACTAACCGACAAAAAGCGAGGAAAAAAAGGAGTAAAACTTATCCACTGATCTCACCATTTTTCCTGAATTACATTTAATTGATCATGCCCAACAACGGTTTATATTGAATAACTAACCAACTAAATGCATGAATATGTCTTTCGGGATCATTTTGCATGAAAATCGTTTGATGGGCAGTAACAGTTGACATAACATCCATTAAGTCACTAGGTGCTGCACACATTGGGCGTTGTACAGTACTATGTTGAGCTGTATAAATTTCGACATATCTGACCACATCTCGCTTCAGATGCACGTCACGTTACCGTTTCTGTTCAAGCACAATTTTTTCCGAACTGGGGGAACGCATTGGTATAGAATTCACTTCAATCTTCTTCGTGTTTTGTCGACTGTTGGGGTCCAATTCTAAGTTTGTTTACAGTCAGTAAAAAAGGTCGTATTTGGGAAGACGGCCCTTCGGTCAGATTTTGAATATATTCTCCATAGGTGTATTGTTCAGTATACATTTCTTTCATCATCGAAAATAGATCATACAAAAATTTCTGGAAATTGAGGCTAGAAACCAGTGACATGAAAAATTTCAAAATTTTACGATAGCATTTTATTGCTTAAAATTGTACATGATTTGAAGTCCTGGCAAGTAGCTGCATAATGCTCAGTCGTGCCAGTTGTAGGCGTTCGAGCTTAGGGGAAAGTCGAATTTCAAAGGTTGATTTTAAAAGCATACTGGCTGACAATTTGGGCAATCTCCGGTTGGAATCATTGGCACAAGTGAATTTCAATATCTTACCCTGTGCTTTACAAAACTAGTTAAAGTATAAATCAAACTGAGGTATATTACAAAAGTAGAATGAAAGTTCTCATAAGTTTATGTACTTGTGTAGCGGGAATTCAGCAAAAAAAAAAAATACAAAAACTATTTTCAAGAATCGTTCATTGAATACAATCATTGGAATATTACAAGAAACATAAAAAATGTGCAGAATGATTATTGAAATGTGTTTGATCGCTGAGTAGTAAAATGAGAAATCACTTTGCATCCCTGTGAACCCAACAAAACGTGTCTCTTCTGCTATTGGTGGGTCTTATTGTTGTCAGTGTCCAAATTAATATGGACATTATTTCTTCGTAAGTATCTTAACGATTTTCTCCCTTGATGTTATCCTGTTGATATGTGTCAGTGGGAATTAAGTTTACAGTTATGACAAATACCAAAACACGTGCTATTCTCAGGCATTCACATGGATAATCAATATTCTGATAAATTTCTTCGTTTCTTTTTTTGTTCGATGTTGTGTTATAAATCATTATTCTTTCATGAATACTTTTCACCTTAACTTATGTGATGCTTTTTTTTATTGCAACTTTTACTCAGGCCAATTGCACTCCGGTACTCAGTAAAAACTTCACTCATCACCTTTGATACATCGTCTATTCTGATAGGCAGCCATGTCTGTTTACAGTGTGGTGGTTTGGATAATTTACATCTTTTTTTTTCTTTCTTATTTGATGCAGTATTATGAATTGTTATTTTGGTGATTTTTTCCTCCCTTCTCTATGAATTACTTGTTATCACAATTTTTGACAAGAGCAATTCATCAATTGAAACTAGGGCAGAAAGTAGGCATAAACATTCAAAATGATAATTAATATTCTAGCTACAAATATTCATTGTTATTCCTATTTCGTCAATGCTTGAAGAATTTGGTCGCTTTCCAAATCGGTAAAGATTACAAAAACAGTCGAATAATCAAATAAATATTTCAGTGTTGCCGGTTTGATCGCACATCAGGTTGTAACAGTACCATCAGTTTTTATCATTTTTAAAAATAAGGGTGAAGTGGAAAAAGTTTTAGTGGGAAATTTTGGGCTCAAATATCTATTTTCGGGTTGTAATAAAAAGATACGCGTTTTTTCCTCTTCGAGAATAATGCTCAAAGATTTACTTACGTTATTTGAAGCTTCAAAGATTTTTATGCCAATTTCAATTGTTCAATCATTTTTCAATATATATTTCATTTTTCTATTCATAGCATCTTTATTATCATTATGATTACTAATGTCTTCATTATTATCATCACAATCATCATCATCATCATCATCATCATCATCATTATTATTATTATTATTATTAACGTCAAGATTCCGTCAATTTTGGAAATGCATTGTTTTAAATAAAGACACACGCACACGCACACAGACACACATATATCGATATATTTGAAAAAGCTGGTGGAACAAACGAAATGCATAAAAGCCTTTCTACAGGATGATATAATTTTAACGCCTGATGTAGCACTTTCATTTCTCTTAAATCTTTTCCACGTTCCTATCGTCAAATTACTACGATATCACTATTAGAATACCTCACATACACACAACAAACATATAAATATGTACAAATTCCAAAAGATCACTCACACACACAGAGGCTCACACAGAGGCACACACACACACACACACACACACACAAAGACTAATATATATATATATATATATATATATATATATATATATATATATATATATATATATATATATATTGCTTTCTTTACATATGTTGATATCATCCCTTGTATTTGTTTTTGTCGATCGTCTATTATAGATTTCTTCTTGTGTGTCCTTTGGGCGTCATCCAGACGAGGTATTCCAGCAAAACACTTTCTTCTTTGTAGAGTCAGCTGCGAACCTGACAGAAAAGAAAAATCCAAACTCGTATGAGTGGGTCCTCAATGCGTAACAGGAGATGTCCATGTATGTGATATAGAATACTGTTTCCTTCAAATAATTCGTTACTACCTATTGATTATTCTACCATGAGTTGCCTAATTTGTTTCTCTTTGACGTTTTCGCAGATAATGCATGTTTGTTTATAAAAGATTCTATTGACGTACAGGCATATCTTTTAAATCTTATAGATTTGCTGAAGGGAAGCAGTTTCCAAACATATATATATATATATATATATATATATATATATATATATATATATATATATATATATATATATATATATATATGTATATATACTAGCATAGTACCCCCCTGTCCCAAAGACTGGATTATTTACGCGTTTGTCGGAACCTACGTCAAAACGTCACCCAATTGGCCAAACATTCTGCAGTATCTGTGCAATCATTTGATACATCTTATATATATGTGCATGGTGTTTGTGTCTCTCTCACCCCTCTCTCCCCCTCTCTCTCTTTATATATATAATATTTATATATATATAATCTTTATAAGCAATCAGAGGGCTGATGCAGGTCTGTTGTCGGACAAATGCTTTTCCGATCTCCTTCCATGCCGAGGGGGATACTCTAGAATCTGCTGTTCCACCGGCGAATCTCTCCACCAGATTTCTTATCCGTATGTTTGATCTTCTCTCACTGTGTTTACTGTTCCACAGACTCCAATCGGTCAGCCTTTTACTCAATCCTTAGACCCTCTCACTATGTTCACTGCCTATTTCCATTTATTACTCAATTACTGGTAAAATATCATTTACGCCATGATCTCTACTGGATCTATGTTGATCATATTCTTATAATTCCTGATTATTATTCTTCATGTTGATTTTCCATTGTTCTCTGCTACTCCGAATTGGTTTTCAACTGGTTTCGTGAGTTTCAAGATTTTGCACCCGCACATTGACATTTCAGGCAATTTACCTTTCCGTGTGTTTCTATTACACAAAATGCTTTCTAGTCAATCGTTATTATTTTATTTCCATGGTATTTTTCTAGCCACATCGCCTGACCATCGTAAGATTATTCTTTACCCTATTCAAATGTTTTACAATTTATTCTTATGGTCTCTTTGCAGACTTTAGTAATGACCAATGCTTTTGTCTGTTTTGTTCATTTTTGACTCTAGGTTTTGGCTTCCTCAATTTAGATCACATAATTGGTTTTGCCCCACATCTACACACTTTTCTATTAATGCGGAATTATAGCATCACTTTAATTTGTTCGAACATTCCTGTCTGTGTTTATTCCCATGTTGTCCCAGTTTGTTTCCCGTTAGATGCGCTCAAGGATTGCTGTGATATAACATCCCTTTGTTTTAGACATTTATAATTTTTTTCGAGGTATTTATTAAGTTTAATTATTGAAGTGTTTTTTTGTGTATATCCCAGCTGGTTACATATTTCTCTCTTTGAATGTCTAAATGTTTGTTGATGTATGTATGTGTGTGTATGTGTGTGTGTGTGCGCGTCCGGATGTGTGTCTGGGTGATATATTCTTTGCAGCTTCAATCTTGGATATTTGCACAATTATACCTCTACACAAGATAAGGGATCAATTCTTCAAGATAATTTTACTCTTACAGTTTTATGGTTAAATTCAGTGTTCACAGTGTGCTGTTTATTTCAGGATTGATACCAATTTCCCAGTGACGTCATTCGGTGACGTATGAGCGTTAAACAATCTCTCTCTCTCTCTCTCTTTATATGTATATATATATATATATATACACACACACACATATATATATATATGTGTGTGTGTGTGTATATATATATGTGTGTGTGTGTGTGTGTGTGTAAACATGCATTCTGAGACAGTATGTTTCTCAAATTTATGAAATACGTATAGATATATCAGTGTATGTATCGAAGAAATCATACATATGTATATAATTTTTTTCGATATATATATATATAAATACATATATATATATATATACATATATATATATATATATGTGTGTGTGTGTGTGTGTGTGTGTGTGTGTGTGTGATGCAAAATGAAAAGTACATTTCCTGTTCATATCCATTCTGAAAAAAAGAGTTTTGTTCGTTCAATTCTATTCATTCTATTGATTGTAGAATCAACACATTCAATTGTTCCATATAATTGAATCCCCGGATAATATCAAAAGGAAATAAATCAGGCAACCCAGAAAGAACTCCCACATACACACACACACACACACACACATACACACACACACACACACGCACACTTATTATATACAAACATGAGAGATTTATTGATTGTTTTCTCAGAGGCCTCTGTCGGCCACGACTGACAATGAGTGAAAAGCTTTTATCTGAATTGCGTAGGCGGTTGTATGTAGGAGGTGCTCCGCCATAGTCCCACTTCTTTTTAGTGACCATGCTGAAGGTTTCTGAAGGAAAGAATAGTTCAATACTTTTGCAAATCAGCATGGCTTAAGGCAACGACCCCACCTAGCTGCCTCCTTGATACTCCAAGACGATCAACCATTTAAGTACTGACCTAGCTCAACTTTACTCCACTTCGGTGATCTTACATGAGCCGATAAATCCAAAGTATTATATCTCAATAAATGATATCGTCATCCATCGCATATAGTCTTCTGGTTTTTTAGGATCTACGTCCCACCAGACTCGATAGAAGTATTTATCTATTGACAATATTGCGTATATTGATATCATCGAAAATACTACGGAGGTATATGTAACATAACAGCATGTGTGTGTGTGATATCCCGAGAGTATATCATTTTACATGTGAGTTAACGTTCTATGTATGTTGGTTTTAAAACACACTCAGGCGTTGTCTATAAACTTTATGCCGTTTTTGTTTTGTATCTTCTTTTATGCTGAGCAAAATTTCGATCCTTTAATTGTGACATAGCAATTAACTTGCAAGCGTATTAATTATGTTATTGATAATGGTATACATACTCGTTTAATTGCCCCTAGTCGTCCAAAAACAACTAAATTACTTAAAGATCGATTTGTAAATTTGGTAATTACAGTTTCTTCATAAAAATGTTTTCGTTAAGTTAATCGGACAATCGAGATAATTTTCTGTCTTATCTATCTTCCTCCCAGAACGTTTTAGCCATCCAATTCTACAGGTTAGGTCAGGTACAAAATCCAGGACCAAGAAGGGAGATCTTTTTCCTCACAGAACTAAATGGTAAAGAAGAATTTATGGCTGATACACTGACCAGATTGTTTAGTTCTCAGTCATGTAAATAATGCGACTCCATTCACAGCCACCAATGTACGACAGGTGTTTCTAATTTGTGCATGGAGATACATTCCCTTTTCTGCTGTAGGACGGCAGAAATTATATTGTACTTAAATCTCAAAGACCTTGTCAGAATGCATGTGGCCAGAAGGTTGATGTATAAATCTGTTAAACATTTGGATTTCATTTTAGAGTGGGTAATGTTGCCTTTCATACTCACTGTAAGCTTATCTGTATCCCTTTGTCTACCTCTCCTCGGCATATGATTTATTCGAGTCTGACTTTAAGGAGGCGGCTAATATTCATTTTCGCGTGGGTGCAAATTTGACATATGTGGTAGCCGTATAGTTGCTGTTGCAAAGTTTCTGTTCACCCCCAAATAACATAGGATAGATGAGATGATTGTTCCCTGGGAGGGTGCTCCCTTTATCTATCAATTTTCCCACAGTCATGTAGTATTTCTGTCTATGACCTGAAAGAATTTTGATAACATAATAGAAATAGGAAAAATGTCAGTGCCTTAAAATCATTATTCTGGTTAAACTAATGATAATGCTATCAAAACATTTAGTCTTGGTAGTACAACGTGGTGAAAGATCCACTGTTGGTTCAACGGATAGATACAGAAAATGAATTCCAATTAGTTATCAATGATAAAGGATTATACAACTTGGATATTTTTTATTTTATGACCCCAATACCGACTGCATTACGTCATATCAAGACATTGAGAGGTAAAGAAGTTGAGAAGAAAAAAAAGTACTTTTACGGAGTATTTTAAAGAGACAACATATCATTTGAGAATTGTTTGTAAAACATTTCTTCAAATATGCTTTTCAATGAAATTTTCATTGTTTTTTTTTTACTCCTCATATTATCATTTATCTCAGGAATCAGGAAATGACATTTCCACCGTAACAGTCTTCCATCTATTTATCTCTCTACTTATCCATCTATTACCTTAGTGAGTGACGAGACTTGTTTCGTTTTGTGTGTTCAGATGCGCACATCCACGTGCAAATATACGCACATGCATGCATATATGAATGGAGACACACACACATACACACACACAAGCTCACATATATATATTTGCAATAAAAAAATATCGTGTATATATATATATATATATATATAACTTCAAACCATTCCTGTATGCTGTTCGAACTTGAATGATTGATTAACTGTACTCTGTGTTTGTCTACACAGCTCTTTATTTGAGTGCTAACATATTTATAGATTTGTGAACAACATCCAAGTCAAAAGCTATTTTAAACGAGATACGTTCTGAAGGAAAAAAACGAAAAACAACAAAAGTGTTCTTATGATGAAAACGCCTGGTGATCACAACCCAATGAAATATTATATATACAGAAATATCTTGAATGGTACAGGTTTATCTATTCCAGGTTTAGATGGATTACAGTTTGAGCATAGCAATACAAATTCATGTAACTAAATATAAGAGAGAAAATACATGAAATCATCAAATATCAGACAGTGGTTTTGAACACTACGGAAAATCTGGAAATAATTAACCACACTGAACAAAATATAAATGTATTTTTAGGATTATAAAATATTGCTATTAGAATCCGTCAAAACTGTCAATATAAGTTTCTTCAATTTAAAGTTGGTCGTGCTGGATATATATATATATTTATATATATATATGTATATATATATATATATATATATATATATATATATATATATATATATATATATATATATATGTATGAATGTATGTGCAACGCATATAATGGAACTAGGCGGCTCAAATTTTCAATATTTATTCATCACTACGTTTGGAAAAATAGTTCCTTTTGTTTTGAACCCCTTTCCAAAAGTTATTTAGTACGTGGTCAAATTTGCATTGGGGTCTATACAGTACTAAATCTTTTTTAGTGATCAACATCTTCATCAGTCTTTTAACGTCTCTTGTTGGACTTAGACTTTCCTCAGGATCTGCGACATTTCTCTATCATGGTTGTTGCAGAGCCAATATTGTTTAAATTTGTATAGTTCATTGCTCTACCTTGTATTTTGTCGGTCTTGGTTTTGCGTGTGATTTCAGGGGATCCATGTTGTGAGTCGTGATATTCATACAAAATGGCATTCCCATTGCCATTTAAGTTTTCTAATAGATTCTATGATATCTCTGACTCCTGTTTTTTCCTGATATTCTGTGCTGTATTGTGATCCCTCCATGTGAGGTTGAACATGACTCTGTCATGTGCACGTTGCATGCTTCTCAGTTCGTGCATCTGTCTCTTGATTTAATGGTTCAGCTCCATAGGTGACTATCGGGAGGATTCATCGGTTGTATACTCTTTTTAATGATCACTGACCTACAAAAGGCAAGATAAGCACCTTATTCATTGATCATTGAAAGATTTTCATTTGATTAATCACCCTAACTAGGCATACTGCCAAATTTTTATTCATATCCATCGATGAATATCAGATATTGATTTTTTTGCCTTTTTCTGTAAAGATTGATTTTATATGTATGAGATCCTCACGATTATTATTTTGATGAATTGTTTTTATCAGCTTTTTTGCCAAATATTTCATTCGTAATAATTTCCATTCTTTTTCCAAAATACGTGCATGTATTCCATATTTATGGAACAATTATAAGTGTCTTGTGGTTATAGGCTTATAAGGAACTTCCTTCCACTTTCTTCAAATGATTTTATGCATGGCCTGTGTATTTGGCAATCGTGTAATGCTAACGTGTGACTCATTTTCCGTGCGTTTGTGAATAATAATGCTATGAGGTCCACGTTTTTCCAACCCACGTCTTTCCACTGCAGATTGGAGATGGATGGACTCTTTATCATTTTGATTACCTTTTCTTGAGAGGAATAACTTCTAGCCTCCCATCTTCATTTGAAAATCATCAGACTATTTTGTAAATATATTTGCACTGGAGTAAACGGATATAATCACTCAGTACTGAATAGGTGGCAATAAATAGTCATGCTGATTAATCCTGCGTTGAAACGGCGACGCTTAAAAGGCGATTCTGAATAGACGCCGCTTCCCTTTTTCTTGATACCTTTGGGCGTATCTCACTGACGGATGCTCAAGATAAATCCAGATAAAGTGCCGACACTCACAGATATTATTCGAATCCATGGCAGTCTAGGAACCATCGTAACAGCTATGTGACGTGAAACACTGTTTGATAAAGCGGGATAAAAACAGAGTTTTAATGGCTGCCAATCAAAATGTAAACCTATTCTGTCTTTAGAAAATATGATTGATCTTCGTCATTTTCAAAACAGGTAGTTATGTAGATATAATAATATTTTTATAAGTAGTATTTTTAATGACATCTTTGGAGAATGTATTCTAATAGCAAAAGCAATATTTAGAATAAGTGTAATATTGAAAAAATCTCCAAGGTAAAGGACATTGCAAAATCAATTGAGCAACATAAATGAGGAATGGTAAGACGCTTAATAACAAGAAGAGATCGAACAAAAGGTTAACCAACAAGTATCATCATCATCATCATCATCATCATCAGTCTTTTAACGTCCATCGTTGGACATAGACCTTCCCAAGGATTTGCTGCAATTCTCTATCATGGGCGTAGCGGAGCCAGTATTTCCTGAATCCTTTTAGTTCATCCCTCCATCTTGTGTTCTGTCGGGCTCCGTTTTTTTATGTGATCTCTGGGGATCCATGTTGTGAGTCTTGATGTCCATCGGTTGTCTTTCATTCTTGCATGATGGCCTGCTCATTGTCATTTAAGTTTTTTAGTAGTTTCAATGATGTCACGGACACACGTTTTTCTTCTTTATATACTGTTCTGTATTGTGATCTCTCCATGTAAGGTTGAGCATGATTCTCTCATGCGCACGTTGCATATTTCTCAGTTTGCAAGTAATCGTAGGGCAATGATTGCAGTACGAAAAGACCAACCAAAAAATGGAGAAAAAATAGAAGATTTTGCTGGTAAGATATGGCTGAGGCTAGCAGAATCACGCCCGCCATGGACAGATAATAGAAAGGCCTTTGTCAAGCAGGTGACTTACAACAGCCATCGTTGATTGTGAGTTGAATGTGACTTGTCTGTTGTCTTTGAGAAGAAATGTTCAGCCTGTTCATCCGACTCACGCCTTAAATAGTTACGTGAATCCTGCTGGTTTCAAAAGTCAGTGCTCGAGCCTAAATAAACGTCGGACATTAGAATACTGATTTTCTAGGCATGCAGGGATTAAGCATTTTGATAATTTGCAAAGTTTTTTTTTTTCTTCATTTCACCCATTTTTTCACTACGACCTGTACCGAAAACATGCTGATTTTCCTGCTACTAAGACTAATAGTAATAAAAAGCTGAATAATATTATCAAAGATAGTTGCTTGAATTTGGATGACTTTTATGAATAACATTTCCATTTCATCAATCAGTAATAAAAAAAAGCTGTAAAATCAATACGAACTCCAGTTATTGGAAGATCTCTTAATGACACTTCGCTTATTTTCAGGTCACAATTCCTTGTAGGGAGGTCATTATAGCAAAAGAAGGTTCAATATTCCATAGTTCGTGTTTGTACATAAAAACTCTCTTGCATTAGCATAAAAAATAAAGCATCAAACGAATTGGGAGTCAAATTAGAATACCTGGATTAACGTTAGCTGAACACATTTATATCATTGCTATTTAGCTGGAGTAATTTCCTCTAATGCAATCAATATATTCATATAAAAAAACAGATCAGGGCGCAGATCGTAAAGGAATGATAAGCAAGTTAATCTTGCAAGCCGTTGTTATTGGGTTCGATTATCATCGGACGTCTCAATATAGATGGTCTGATACCAACATGATACATATACAATTATTTTGTTGTTGTTTCCAGTCCGTAACACTGGACCAATAGGGGAAACTTCGGTCAGTTGAAATACTTCATACCCACTATAGGAAACTATGGACTGAGACTTAGTCACTATGTTTTCCTAAAAAAGGTGTTTCACAAAATTTCATATATATCTGTCAATATTTTCGACTCTAATCAATAGTATTATAGTTAATAAACTGGCACCTATTTCAATTGTTGTCATGTAAACAAACTGATCGTTCAGGATTATGGACTGCAAATTATAACAACTGTTTAGTTTTGCTTATTGATCCACAATATTGAATAAGTTCATATATTTCTGTCCGTTTGACCTAAATTATGGTCGATGACTTATTCAAAGGAATACTAGTATTTGTTCGTTCTGGCACAATTTGGGGTTTGGCAATCTCTGGACCTTATAAAATAATTTTTCCTGATAGTGCTGTAAATAAAACCATGTTTTCACAAATTATATTATGTGAATTATATCATATTATATGAAATCAAATTTATATATCTTTGGTAAGGATTTCCAATTGGCTGTATTAAAAATGATTAATACAATTCGGAAAAAAGCAGATCTGATAAGTCATTCAATAGGAACCATAACGTGACCAATGTATTTTAATTGCATATCCATTTAGTATGATTAGTTGTAATGACATGGGAAAAAGAGTGATCAGTCATCTTTTGTTGGATTTTGAGCAGCCGAAAAAAAAAAAATGCTGGATTACAAAGAAATGACAAGCGTGAAATCTGCAAGGTACAGACTAAAACATCCCTGGGCACATTCTACAAAATTTTTTATAGGGGGATTTTTCACAAAGAAACCTAAAAGTGTTTTTTTTCCAGGTATAAACCGTAAGGGTTATTGTTGAAATTTTCTACCCTTGAACTCTATCGGAACGACCATACATACGTACATGAATAGCATACTGAAAACTTGAAAAAACAAAACAATGTACACTGCTTTCTCAACAGTTTTGGTGAAGAGTTTAAAACTATTTAATTTTATTATTCGATGATACACCAAAGATTATTGAATTTACGGTTCTTCAATTCAGTCAAATTTGAACAAGTTTCTTTATAAATTTTACAAAATTTCTGTTTGAAGCAAACTGACCAGAAACAGCAGTTGATTCCAAATTCAGCAATCAGCGGATTGCAGGGCATTCGATTCGTAACTTACAACCTTTGAAGCTTTCTTTGAAAATAGATAGGATCAACCATCTGTTTCAAGATATCAATTAAAAGATGATGATGAACCGGTTCCAGACCCCAAAGGAATTAAAACAGGTTTGGCTAGTCCCTCTCTAGAAACTGTCATATGCCCAATGCCTTTTGACAACATGCTGTGCTGGGCCTGATCAGTCCAAAAATTGAATAGATGGGTGATCAATGGATAAGTCACTCCTGTTCTGATTTTTTCTATAGAAAAGACGTGAATGTTGCTGGTCAGAAACTGAGTGATACATATAGTATAAACATACATTTCAAATCCAGACTGCTCACTGAAAATCAATTCAGGGGTAATTGAAAAGAAACAAATAAAAGTTTTTTATCAGACATGATAAAGAGAAAATGCCCAAATTTTCAGCCTTCTAGCTCCATAGATGCAGCCTGTACGCTTAATGTATATTTAACCAATCAACTGGACAACCAGTCAACCGATTTGAAAACTAATGAAACCGATATTGACAGTTCGGTGGTAGTTTCAGCTGACTATTTCAAATCAAAAATCATTGAAGCATATTGATTGGGAAAAAACACTGATTGATGGGGAAAGTGTGCTCGATTAGATTTGTATATAAACAATACATTTGGAGAAACGCCTATCGATGTCACATATTTGGAAAAAAAAGTATCCGACTCAGTTGAGAGATTGTTGCAGTTGTTTATCACAGAGTTCGATGAACTCATTCAAAGAAAAAGAAATCAAACAAAGAATCATATTAAGTTGGTTAGATTTCGGGAAAGCAAGCTCGACTTTCAAGAAAAAAATCGCACGAATCCCAAAAAGAAGTGTATAAAATCAATGTACCTTACTGATGGTCACATACTGAGCAGAAACATGGAACTTAACCAGAAAATCAACAAACAAACTGAGAACTATGCAACGTGCATATCAGAGAATCATGCACGGCCTCGCACACACATAGATCATGTGACAGCACAGTATATTAGAGAGAAGACAGGAGTCAGGAACATCGTAGAAACTATTGGAAAACTCGATCGGCAATGGACTAGGCACGCTGCAAGAATAGGTGATAACTGCTGAACATGATTAGTCACAAGGTGGATCCCAAGAAATCAGGAGCAAAACTATGGCCGACAGAAAGTGAGATCGAGTGACTGGCTCCGCTAATGATGATGATGATGATGATGATGATGATGATGATGATGATTATGATGATCGAAAAAATTCTTTGAAAAATATCCTCAGTTTAAGTATTTCATCATCATCATCATCATCATCATCTGATTAGCGTCCGTTGTAATATGGGCGTTTCAAAGCCAGTACATTCCGAATTTATTTAAGCTCAGCACACCATCTGGCTGGTTGTCGGCCAGAACTTTACATGTCAAAGTATTTACTGGAATTGGATTCAGTGGAAAACTTGAAATAAAGTTTTTAAAAAATCGCAATTATCTATTGGTGCACGAAACCAATTGATTAATTGATTACAACTTTTAATGAGGTTACTTTTGTAATTACCCCTCTGCGTGCCGGATTATGATCAGTTTACAAATGAAATTAAAAAAACTTCTGAAAAAGTAATTATTTTGAAATGGTTTCAGAAAATCCTCACAATTTTCATTAAGCAAACTAAACTTTGTTCATTATCTTGGGGTTTTCTGGAGAAAAAGTAACGATTTGTTTACAAAAAGCAATATCATCATATATTAACGGATATGATCACGCAAATGAATATGATAATAAAAAATAAAATAAAATGGAGTATAATTATAGAAATAATCGAGAGCGCCTGACTTGTTAATATTTTGAAAGAAAAAAGTGAAACAAGAATGCTTTTGAATTTCAAAAATATATAATATATAACGAAATTTTTCGACATGTTTTATATCTTGGTAAGTCGAAATTCATACGAGGATCAAATTTGAAAACAATAATGGTGCATTCTGCGAAGAAAAACAAAATCAAATCCGAACGTTACACATCGATATCCAGTAAAGTGGTGCTTTTTTGGAATGAATTTTTAAAAAATTGAAAAGTTGAAATATTTTTTCGGTCAAGATTACTGGCTGACTCAAAATGTTAAAATTGATGTCAAATTAAATGAATAAAGGGCGACATTGGAATTGAATTGGAAACAGGAAAATGTGTGCAAATAGTACGGGAAAAGTGGAAAACTCATAGCTGCAGAAAGAATCGACTTACCCGACAGAAAAAAACTTGCTACTTGGGACCTATATAAATATCTAGGGGTTCTCGAATGTGATGCATGAAAACAAGAAGAAATGAAAGAGGAAATAACAGAAATGAATATATATATATATATATATATATATATATATATATATATATATATATATATATATATATAAGGACAATGATAAAAATAGTAGAGCCCTAACTAAATAGCAGACGTTTTATCAAAGGGATGATGACATAGGCAGTATTGTT
The DNA here is from genome assembly GCA_963457665.1 of Thysanoteuthis rhombus. NCBI lineage: Eukaryota > Metazoa > Mollusca > Cephalopoda > Oegopsida > Thysanoteuthidae > Thysanoteuthis > Thysanoteuthis major. The sequence continues at coordinate 6,529,464 of OY735218.1, forward strand.
TGTAAGATATACTAGTCTATTTTTTCGGTGGACAATGAAAAAACCCCAATTAAACAAACAATGATCCCAACAAGAGGTAATCTAAGCATAATGCCATAAAAACAAAGTATATGTAGAACAGAAATAAAAAAACACTGAAAAAATTACATAAATCACATCAACAGATATTGGGGAATTGGTGATTGAATTGATACGAAAAAAAGTTTTGATTCAGTTTCCTGATGTGTTGAGCATTCAAAGATGTGAATTTTTCCAGGATATATATATATATATATATATATATATATATATATATATAGGGAGAAAGAGAAAGAGAGAGAGAGAGAGAGAGAGAGAGAGAGAGAGAGAGAAATTAACGTACCATACAACAAGAGCTAAACTTACTTTATTTTTATCCTGAGATCAAGATCTCAATTAACAGCAATAGTAAACACCGATTATGAAACAGCGTATTAATCCTTGATTTAAAGCGTCTTGGATTTTCGACGAGAATAATTCTGTTAATGCACATTGATTTCCGACCGAATTTTACGAAAAAAATACCAGGTTAGTTACTCAGTAGAAACTGATTAGTGTATACTGTCTTTTCGTTGCATGCCATGTTGGGGGTACTCAATTAGATTGGAAAAATGGGGGAATCAATGTCCGATTCAACAAACATATTTTGAAGATTTGACCTTTCAAAAATCCCAATTGAGGGGGGATATCTCGAAAAAAAAAATTAATGAGAGTGAATGTTCAAATCTTTAGCCCTCTTGTCCTACTAGTGCAGATTGTACATGTGGTAAAAAAACTCCAAAAAAAAAATTCAGCCAGCTAGATTTAAAAACTGAAGAAACTCATGTTGACAGTTTTGATTGACGGTTTCTTATTGCTATTAAGGATTGTATCCCGCTGGTCTGTACAGATGACAATATAATGGAATTATTTTTGCGGATCTGGATGTCGAGTAGATGCTTTTAACCAAATGATTTGATTTTCTTCTCAGTCCATTTTATTGAATGAGAACATAGACTTTCATCCTGAAGACATGTCAAAGCGTGTCTGTGTAAATCCTCATTCTTCATTCTTCTTACGCAGCGGTTACAACCTCAGGACTTTTCAATAGGCTTGTGTTTCCAGTTTGCTGTTTCGTATCACTCCAAGTTGACATGTTTCCCGGGCGTGTAAAATGGCCTGGTCAAAAATTGAGTAACACACGTATACTTTTTTTTCCTTCTAAAATCGAACCGAAGGTCTACTGTCGGAATGAAGTTTATCAGAAACGATGCATGTCACTTGAACGCACGTTTTAGTGGCAACAGAGTTTTTGTGAGGGTCAAATGGATATCCAATATGTCGGATGTCGCACACACCCATTCACGCCAAGAACAAGCGTTAGAAAAATGTTACATGTTGAAAAATCGAACATATCATTGGAAATGATCAATAATTCATCATCATAATTGTTACGGAAATGGTCCCCATCAATATATAGGCGGTACTTGACGGCCATGGTTGTCCACGATGGTCATCATCCCATAAAATGGACATATAACTCTTTTTTGCTTTGGTCAGTGTTCTGTATTTAGTATATGGGAAATTAATTACATTCATTGGATAACTTGTTAGCGAAAATGGTGAATATGAACGTTTTGCAAACAAAATGAACGGATTGATTAGGTGTTGCTAAAAATGGCTGATTACCTTCCCTGGTTAATAGATAACAAATAGAAAGAAACCTAGTCCTGCACCTGTCCTATGCAGACATTTTGACAGGTTGTTAACGTTCGCCATCAGTCATTTCTTTGCAGTGATGAACGTCAGCTGGAAAAGTCATTATATCCCAATAGAAACATCCTTCGATTTCCAGAAGTTGCTTTTACACCATCCCCTTAATGAAATACCGACATTTATACAGGTTTCTGATGCAATCCGGAATGGTGTAAAACAGGGTTTCTCCACTTTTTTCTCCCCATTGTTCCCCTTCGTTCATGTCTGTTCAATCGATTGCCCCGTCTTAACTCCCATTGACATTGAGAATGAACGCCCCACGTCATTCTTGGAGACAATTGTTTTCCAATATGTAATGCCTCATCCTGGCTAAGCTAAATAGATGTCTAACATATGGGTGCATGGAAATTCTTAAATTAAGTGAGCGAGGGCTTTACTTCCCCAAAATTTTAGTTCTTCCCGAATTTGAGATGGAGGGTAATGATACCCCTGTCCTTTTGTTCGTACTACTACGGGCTAATGCATTCTTACACACAGAAATAACACAAGAACCAATTGATGAGACAAAACTAATGATTAATAAAATACATATTTTGTAATTCACCAAGTGAGAAGAGCTTATTTTTTGACCTTACCAACATGAGAAAGAGTATTAACTTTTCTTAAAAGAGAAAATCCATTTCTTTGAGACATTTGTATGCGTCAATATACACTCCACTTTTGCTATACTTATAGCCACCACTGCGAATGCCTCACGTGAAGCAAGAAGCTAATCATCATTAATTTTCACTTACCTGGCCAAGAATTCATCTCGTTAGGGTCTCAGTTGGTACCCCCAGACTCACTCAAAACGATGCCACACTTTTCTGTAGCCATTGCAGCACAGGCAGTCGTAGCGAAAATCTCATGCGAGATAACTTTTGGGGGGAGGGAGCGTCTGGAATGCTCACTAAACTTCCCAACATAAATCAGAGGTAAATGCTTCTTCACTTTATACTTTGTTGGCGAACAAATGTTCTACTAGGAAGCTCTATAAGCTTTTAAAAGAATATAAATCTCAGATGTTGTTTAATACAGTGGTGTAGAATTGCATGAGAATATGTAATCATGTTTTCAATATCTCTGCCATTTTGCATGCGAAATTGTTCTACAGATTTTAGGGCTTCTCACTCCAGTCTCTATGATTGGTTCCAATCTTGGATTCTTATAGTAATGGAAAATTGCTTTATAAGCCGAAGCAATAGTCTTTTTTTCTGAAAGGTAATTTCACATGAAAAATCAAAACGAAAACAAAACAAAACAAAACAACAGTAAATAAACTCTTCAATGCTCTATATTATAAATTTGAACAGGTTTTGAACTGCATATCCGAGAGGTGGCGTGCATCTGGAAGCGAAGAAAGGATTTTCCTTGTTCGGAAAATATTAATGTCCATAATTTTAAATTACAAGAGACCGTAATTTGGCACCAATGACCAACCTCTGACTGTGTTTACATTGTATAAAGTATTGAAACGACAGATTTGATATTCACATCAGTGAGCACTCATTAAAAGTGATACAAGCTGTGATACACGTCTGTTGGTATCCTGGTCCCTCATCTTGAAGTACATTTAGGGGGTTACCTACGTAAGTTGACCTTGTTTTTGAAAAATAAATGTTTAGTATTCAAAATATCCCTTCAGCATACACATGATAGTACCCAACAAAAATGACTCATTATATGTAGGACATTATTTATTTATCAAAACATAACTGGAATAAATGTGGATGGTGTTTGATTAGCAATAATAGGGCGCCATAATAATATGACACTTTTGTTATTTCAAATCCCCTAAACAGTTACATGGTAAACAACTTATGATTCCGTTCACAAAGAATGTGCATGGTGTGCCATAATAACTAAAAGTATGTAAAACAAGAAAGAACACTGAGAAGAATTACATACACTGTATCAACTGATATTTAGAAATGAGTGACACAAAAAACATTCGAAAAAGTGTCTTAATGTTTAGTGTTTGACGTTATAAAATTTTCTTGAATATATATATATATATATATATATATATATATATATATATATATATATATATATATATATATATATATATATGGACTTCCCCTAGACCTCACTATTCATAGTAGAGAAAAACAGTTTATCAACTCAATTTCGAAAAAAAAAAAAGAAAGATTGCTGGAAACCTTTGTTTGCTATTTTTCCATCAAATTTTATAGCAGGGTACTGTTCCTATGTGTATTCATTGACGGAGCCGAATTCACTGAAATAATGATGCACTTTTATCTAAAGTATTAAAAAAAGATTGCTACAATGTTAGCGGTTACTTTCACATGACAATGATGAGAATTTCATCTTAGAATGCAAAGAAGCCATAATGAAGAGCTATCATTGCCACTTTTTTCAGGATTTCAATGGATGATTTCGCAAATTTAAAAATTGATTTTGATTGACTTGTGAATCTCACCTTTGCAAACGGGGAAGCCAAATACAGACTGCAAAATGAATATTTTCATTTTGCTTTAGCACCCATTCATGCATTTATGGATGAAACAAACAGTTGTCTTGTTCAAACTCAAAATATGTAGTCGTTTTTTTTATTCGTACCATGAACAATAAAAACTATCCTCATCAAATTCAAAGTTAGGAATAATTGACATTTCTTCACTGAGATTTGAACGGATGACCAAGTGATTGATAGCTGCGTCCTGAGCTGAATTGTCAAAGTCTTAAATATCTACCAAACATTATGCTACAAATTTACTCGAGGTTATTTCATGCTAATGAATGGATTTATGCTTCCATAAAATTATCATGTCTTTAACGTGATTTGAAATTCCGACCAAATGATTGGTAGTCGACCCTGAACGTACCTTAAAGTATTTTTTGTCAAAGTTTAATCCAAGTTTGAGTTAATATTGTTTTCCCAACGTGAAAAAATCAAGAACAATTCTCCACAAATTTAAAAAAATAAACGCCCAGCAATTTTTATTTTTTCTATTTTTTACGTCATCACTTCCAACAAAAAATGCCTTGAGTGATTTTGAAAAAGACCAAGTGATTACTGCCCTTTATTTGAAGATATTGGTTCAGAAAATATCATGCTTAAAAAACCCCTATTTAGCGTTTGCTAAACTTAATAAAATTTATGTCCCGTATTTTAAAGATAAGTTGACAGGGAGACAATATTATTATACATACAGTAGAAAGTTACAGTAATCATGGTCAATAGGGATAGTATTTGTAGTTTGGCCATTCGATATCTCAAATAGCAAATACTTCTGGCTCATTGGTTTTAGTGTGATTTGTGGACACTTCATGAGACAATTTTATCGACCGGCAAAAATCGACTATTGCAATCTTCAGTTTCCGTGTTGCTCTGGATATATATATATATATATATATATATATATATATATATATATATATATATATATATATATATATATATATATATATATATTTATATATGGGGGGGGCTGCTCGGATGGAACAAGAATTTGAATATTTTCAACTCTTACTCCTTATCATGTGTAGAAAAACCTGTTCTTAAGTAACTTCCCTCTGAAAAGTTTTTTGGTGGAGAGTTCAATATGTATTCCGCTTCCATGCTAGGTTAAGCTCTCAAGCCGTATTCATACTTGTTTTTTGAAAATTCAGAAAAATTCACTGCCCAACAAAAGGGGAGATAAGTAACCCATTAATCAATCATCCCGTATTCAATATCTTTCGACTAAGAAGCTTAATTTTGCTCTGTAGTATAACATCACCGTGTTTGTCGATTGTAGTAAAAGATGTACATGGTTTTCAAATTGGAGTGATGTAGGTGCATTGTAGGGTTTGGGGCTATGACATGCAATTGACTTGAATTGAATTTAGGGAGAGTTTGTCACGTCATTAGCTTAACTCTCTTATACCTGCTTGCAATGGCCCTAGGACAGAACATAGTCAAGATGACTGCAGACAGGGATGCAGTTAATGACCAGAGTGCTCGCTTGTCATGCAACGATCTTCTTGATTCACAACACGTTTCTGATTGTAGCCTTTGAGCCATTTGAATCAACTGTTTGTTTGTTCTGTGCTGTCCATTGGGTCTATTTTGCAGTATATATATATATATATATATATATATATATATATATATATATATATATATATATATATATATATATATATATACTAATAAGAAATGCATATGATTTGACTTAATACAATATTTGATGCGTGAAGTGTTTATTTCATCTAGGGTTCGATATATTCATTAAACATCAAGTTGATTTAATGTAGGGCTTGAAGTATAATCCGAACGGATCAGAAACATAAACGTCAATATATATATATATATATATATTGAAGTAAAGGTTCGCTTCACAAACACGTTTATTTTTTTGCCTATTTGGACTTCTTAAGGCAAATGACTCCATCTATTTTAGATCCCTATTCATGACTTTTTCTCTTATGTGGTCCTTTTTTCTCGGATATTGGACCTTATTCTATTCACTTTTCTTTAGCGTTGAGACTCCAGCTTGGTATAGAAAATTTGAATATGAAAAGCACTCCAAATGTAGAAAACTTTGGTTGAATAAATTGTTAGAGAATCACTCGAAATAGTTTTCCTGCGTGACTAATATTTTTGATGATAATGTCATGTGTAGGTTTGCATATAGATTGCAATTAAAACTTACAAAACGGGTTTAATATTCATATGGGTGAAAATTCAATAAGAGTGACACAAAAAACGATTAACATCTGTTGTTTAGTTATTGGACCCTTATCCTCATATTTTTAGGGGACCTACGTAAGTAAACCCTCTGTTTCAAAAGATAAAAAAAAGATGTGTAGAATGAAATAACATCAACGTACATTATGATAATACCCTATATAGGAGAATAAAATAAGTATAGTTTGACTTAAACTATATATCAAAACCAAAACTGAAGCAGAAGGTGAAAATCACATAAATTACTTGAACAGATATATTGAAATAATGGCTGAAATAACATAAATTCCGTAAAAAAGGCTTATCATCTGATATATCTAGTCTTCATGACTGGAAAACTTTTAGAATATATATATTTTAAAAAAATAGGAGACCAAAGTGACAAAAAAAAATGTTTTTAAAAAGTTTTTAAAAATTTTGATCGTTCATGGTTCGACACCTTTAAAGAATACATATATATATGTGTGTGTGTGTGTTTGTTTGTGTGTGTATATGTGCGCACATGAACAATAAGGAATGATTGAGTCAGATTAAAGTGCACTTCATTTGCTTATTAATCAATCAATAAATCAATTAATTGGTATACTATATATGTTTCAGGAGGAATTACCATCTTCAATTGCTTGTTAGTACCTTCAAATGTTGGGAATTTTTACGTAAAAAAAAAGAAATTAACTAGAGATACTTTCTTTGAAAGCAAAAAAATAAAAGCATTTAATGATTAAGTGTTGGTATTGGTGAAGTAGGGTGGAAGTAGATTGTTGCATTCATTTAATGATCTTCGTTGATGGTAGGTGAGACTTCTTTCATGTTTCATAAAAGGACGTGTTAGTCATCATTATCATCATCAGTCTTTTAGAGTCTGTCGTTGGACATGGACCTTCCCAAGGATTTGCCACACTTCTCTATCATGGGCGTCACGGAGCCAATACTTTCTGAACTTTTCTAGCTCGTATCTCCATCAAACATTTTGCCGGCCTCGGTTGCGCACGTGGTCTCGGGGGATCCATGTTGTGAGTCGTGATGTCCATCGATTGTCTGCCATTCTTGCAACATGGCCAGCCCATCGCCATTTAAGATTTTCAATGAATTCTATGATGTCCTTAACTCTTGTCTTTTCTCGGATGTACCGTGCTGTTTTGTGATCTCTCCATGTGAGGCCCAGCATTATTCTTTCATGTGCACGTTGCTTGGTTCTCAATTTAGTTCCCGTTTTCAAATTGATTATTGGCCAATACCTTGTATGTTGGTTGTGTAATGTAAGGTATTTATGCGATAATGTTTTTAGAATCAATGCATATAGAGGGTTAGCAATCTGGAAGTGACTATACGTTTGTGTTATCGTATTGCATTTGGATATAAAGGCTGCTTCGACGCATCTGCGTGTCGAGGACTTGTGAATATCCTCAATGAGATGGGCTTGGATAAAAGTAGAAGTAATGCTCGTATATTCTTTTCTTGAGAGTTATCGATGTCCCTCTGATGTGAAATTTGTTGCAGCCCTTGCACGGCATTTCGTAAATGCTGGCTTCAGGTGGTCGGGTTTGTATGGAAATTTGTTTACTAGATCTGTGGTGGTTGTGGAGGTGTTGGCGACGATGTCTATTTCCATCTTGAACAGATGAGCGGAGGTTGATTGCGTTTGTTTTGATGGGTCATATGATACGTTTTGTAATTGTGGAGTTTTTTTGTTTTGTCTTTGGTGTTTGTTTCGTGGAACTTATATGCTTCTTTCCTTGCATCATACTTGAAAGATCATGGATACTGAATTGAACTGAGACGATACCACTACTCAGTACCAAAGAATATTCATATACCGAGTCATTACATGATCAATGTATCACTCACCCAAGACAGCGGAATGATGTGTAACGACGGGGGATCATTTCAAGTTATTTTTTATGAAATATAATGCAATTTATAATCATACGTAACATATGTATCCATTTTAAAATGGATACTTACATACATACACACACACACACATGCATATATATATAACTGATAATTTTAACAATTCAATTATACTACATGAGTTGTGCACTATAACTTAACTTATTATTTCAACGCAATATCATCGTTAAATGCATTGATTTACTTAATATGAATTATTCTCTAAATTTTAGTGGACTATGTATTTTCAGCGAATCCATCTATCCGTCTATCTATATAGATATGTGAGCATGTGTGAGCGCATGTGTGTGTGTGTGAATATATGTATATTTGTGTGTATGTATAGACTAATGGGAAGGCAGAAAATCCACGGTTCGTTTTCCTCCAATTCAACTTTTCAAGGGAATTGTAAGTACATTTTTTTTCGTTTTCCATTTTCTTTCCATTCTTAATATTTCAATTCGGATTGCACAATTCACATGCTCTCACCCTCTCTCCACCTTTATCCATCTATCTATCCATCAATCTATCTCTCTCTCCCTCTCCCTCTCTCTCTCTCTCTGTATATATGTATATGTATATATATATATATATATGCATGTGTGTGTGTTTCTTTGTGCATGTTTGTGCATAAAAAGTTTTGTTTAAGACTATAAACAAGGGATGTTGATTGGAAAATGGAACAGAATAAAAACCAATAACAGAAGATTTATTATTATTTGAACTAAGATGACTTGTAGACAAATTCAATAATGAAAAAGTTCAAAATAGTTTAGAATGGATTCTTGCTAAAGTTGTCTGGGGAAATTCTTCAAACTTTTTCATGGTTTGATTGTGTCTTGTTCATGTTGATGAATTGCAGCATGTGTGAGCAGTATTCAAATCATTGCTTGATGTATATTTACAGGTTCATGAGAAATGCTGATGTATTCATTTGCGTGGGTTTACGTGTATGTGTGTGGTTAACTGACTGACTGTGTGTGTTCATATGTGAACATTAATGTACACGTGTGCTTATGTATGTGTGCCTCAGTGAGGGAAAGAGACAGTAGTGAAAGTTTGCATTGTTTTATCCCTAGGAGCCAATAACAAGTTGAGGTGAAAGTTATGCATTCAAAGGTTAAGGAAGGCTCAGACAGACTTAGGACAGAATTCCTGAAAATGGTCTCCAGGAACGTTTCTGATTGGACAAAGAGAATTATGAGGTTTTGATGCCAAAATTTTATTCGCCAATGGTATTTGTTGTTTCGATTCTGCGTGTCTTTGAAGATTACATTTTGTCATCTGATTCCCAGTCTTTAAAAGCTTTAGACTGTTGCTACAAAAGTTTTAAATGCCATGTTTAAATTGATGGGAATAAAATGATGCTTAGATATTCTAAAAGAAAAAAAATCAATAAATGCACTCATTAGCACCTGCAACCTTTTTCCAGTTGGTGTTGGGACACAAAATATACCTGTCAGTCGATTGTCAGGTAAGAGACAAGGGTGTTCTCAATTTGTCCGGTGTGCTGAGCTGTTATAGTGATCCCTTGATCCTTGACTCTTAAATGGTTCCAACTTTCCGTCTCTTTCAACCTTAATAAGAACGACAGATCCAGCTGAGATATAGCCATGCTTCTTCGTCACCCCAAGATCCTAATGTCTTCCGTCAAGATGTCAAAACACATATTCTACTACTCTATGTGGTTCAGTGTCAAATATATATTATGATATGAGATGTCTCAGTTTGTCTATTACATAACAAATGGAAAGCGGGCGAAGGGGTTATGCAATCGCATGAACACAATCGTAGCTGGTGCAGACTATTTTCTGTGCTTGTGTACATCTGACTGTTATTCTTACCTGATTAAGGATACTCGTACATCAAGATGAGAAAAATAAAATGAGTTAGGATTGAATATAGTGGATGGAGAGAGGGAGAAAGTAGCAGGATAAGGAACGTAAAAATATCAGGGTTAACATGAAGATATCCGCTTAAGGAAGGAAGTTAGGTTTCAGAGCAAGTGTGTGTCATCACTACTACGACTATTACAACTACTGCTATATCTCATAATTAAATAAGGATGGTATCTTGGTCGGTATCACAAACCGTGAAAATTGGGATATCAATTCTATCAATATGTTGTCACTCACATTCTGATGATCTTCAGAGAATACAGTGTTTCAAATGTCCGACCCTTTTTATACCGTTGGCAAATCAACGGGTATCTCATGAGTTACTATGAAGCCTTCCGTGCTTTATATTTCCACCCCGATGTATATCGTAAGCAAAGCGACGGGCATCTTACTCGTTACTGTGAAGCCTTTCGTGCTTGGATTGTTAACCCTAACCCGATGTAATCCTTTTGTAAAGTGACGGGTGTCTTATTAGTTACAATGAAGCATTCTGTGCTTTAGTTGCCAAACCTAGATATAACGTAAGTAACGCAACAGGTATCATGCTAGTTATTATGAAGCCTATAACTCTTGCTATTGAATCATGCTGAAAAAACAGATCAGCGCAATCAAACCTTATTCTTGTTGATGCATACTGAGCGTTCTATTCAGATTACTTATGTGTAGAAAGAATTAAAATTACCATTATCCGTTGTTCAATTCGAATTAGGAGATTTCAAATCATCGCTGATGCTAGGGTGCACATGTGGACACCTCGTGAATATCAAACTGCACACTGGTGATGGTCGGTGAAATATTATAGTTAATAAATAATGAGCAGTTGGTAAGCAGAACAAACATATATCATTAAATAAAATTTGAAAATTGCATACACAAACACACACACACACGTACATATATATATATATATATATATATATATATATATATATATATATATATATATATATATATACATGTAAATATATATATATATATAAATATATATATATATGTATATATATATATATTTTTTTTTTCTATATATATATATATATATTTTTCTATATATATATATATATATATATATATATATATATATATATATATATATATATATATATATATGTATATATATATATATATATTATGTTCACTTGCTGTATTAGTCTCGATTCATATATCCTTTTTTTTTACTTTTGTTACTTCTGCCCGAATCTCCCTTACGGATGCAAATTTCTTATCGCAGAATGAAAACAAAAACTCTGTCTGTTGTCCTTTGGAGGAAGTAAATAGCTAATAATCTGTGGCTAGCTCAAAGCAATGTGTTTTAATGTCATTGTCATGTTGGAGTTAATAAAAAAATGCTGTGTAAAGATAACTCCTAAGTAAGGAAAAAACAATTTTCTCAAAAGAGAGATCTTTGTGTGTAAGATATATTTGCAGTAGAGCGTAGAGTTAACTCCCTTATTTCCGTAATTATATACTAAAGAAAAGAAGCATTTGTTTCACTGCAGTGATAATGAAACACGTTGGGTTCTTTTGTGATGTGAAAAAGAATTTGTTTGGAGAGACTTTCAGACGCAGATATGTTTAGCATAATGACCCTTGCGTATATAATAATCTGTTCTTTTTTCGTGCATCTGGGAACGAAAAGACGGAAAATGTAGGTTGTATAGTGACTACGCCGCAGACATATAGAATCATACGACATTACATTCACACGTCGTTCATGGAAAAACATGAAACTAACTGCAAAAATAATGTTCGTTGATTTACTATCGGTACCCTCATACGTAGAATGAAATGTTTATCTCTCTCTTTCTTTCATTCTCTCAGTATCTCTATCTATCTATCTATCTATCTATCTATCTATCTATATATATATATGTATATATATATGTATGTGTGTGTGTGTGTGTGTGTGTGTGTGTGCATGTGTTTGTATGTTGAAGACTTTTCCATGAACGCACAGATACTACAATCTAATATCAGGCAGACATGTCGTGGAGTGCACTTTGATCCTAGACAGAAAATAAATACTACACTCTCATCCTTGCCAGAGGGCCGGGCTTATTTATCTGCATTTCCATGGCTGCAGAAATGGCACAAGGCCAAAAGCTCGATTTGAAGTTGGAGACCCGCGTCCGAACGACTTACTGGCACTTGGTGCATGAGTCTCAAAGTCTGATTTCACGACGCCTTGCTGGACTTTGTTAAAGGATGGATTCCGTGCAATCTCTCGGGACGGATCCTGTGCATGATGAGAGAGGATCCCAAGATCCTGGGGCCAATTCCAAAAAGTATTGATCGATTTATCAGCTTCAAAAATGCTACATTCAGAGCCAAGGAGAGATACATATCTAAAGCAGAGCGCAGAGATATCCGTATCCAACTCGGATATACTGATCCAAATATAAATAATTCCATTATTTTAACGGATATTATGCTTGTACAAAATGAGTACGGAGATTAAAACGAAACATTCATCGGTCATGAAGGATTTGATGATTGAGATGAACACAAATAGGGACACATTTTGAAGATCGGAGTACGGGCTCTGACAAAGCAACCAAAAATAAAAACAGAAAAAAATAACAAATAAGACGGGCTGTGGTAGGGTCAGACTCTAACCAAATTCCCCTTCTGACCGGAGATGATTACTTCAACGTAATGAAAGGTAATGACGGTATTTCATTGTCATAGGCAGCATCAATCTATTTAATCAACTTATCCTCTCTGCACTAAGTACTAAGCGCTTATTTTCTAAATACTCGTTTTGAATCATTCCAATGTAAGATTTCTTTTCACAACACCTCTGCAGATCGGTTTTTAATCAGAAAGCAATGTTTCCAAAGGTTTTTCGGTAGATTCATGGCGTCTATCAGCAGATCAATTCCCCGGATGAAAATCCTGATTGCAAGCAAGGAAGAAAAACGAAAATCAAAGTCCCATTTTTGTAAAAAAAAAAAAGATTGATGCATTTTCAAAAAATAACCATCATCAGTTTGCTATGCGGTCCTTAAAATCTTCTCCCCCCCCGGCCTGTTTCTTCTCACTTGTTTCCAAGTATCTCTCCAAGATTTTGAATTTTTTTGGTGTCTTTCTTTTTTTTTAGATATCGATTCCATTGTTATTATTATGTTCGATGCTGATCACGTTATCTTTTCAGATGTAACTTCTGTGCCACTTATCTCTTGAAAAAATATTCATGAAAATAAAAAGCCCCCCATTGCATCTTCAAAACTACTGTTTTTTCTTTTGCAATTTCATAACATTCAAATAACACGCAGAATGCAATATTCAACAAAAATAACGTATATATAAATATGTTCAAATAAAATATTTTCATGATTCAAATGAGTTCGAAATATCTAAACCTATGATTAAGTTGAGGGAGCAACCTCACGTCGGAAACTTTCTTGTCGACTCTTCCACAGTTTTTTCACCTTGTGCGCATAGATTAAGATTTTTCACTAAAGTTTTGCTGTAGAGCAAAATATGCTTGAAAAGTGTAAAACAGCAACAATTCAAAATTACGATATTTTGTGGCAAAGTGATTCATCTAAAAGTAATATCCATCCCATTTAATCATGAATTAGCATCGTGACCAGCGAATAAATGTATGTTAAATTCTTATTCAACATAGTAATTCCATCAAGTTGGTCCGATGAAATATTTCTTTCAGTGTGAAAAAACATTCGAAGCACTGGATTGACTATAAATTGAGAAGCTAGGAAAATGCATTCCACTTGACCTTATAGTAATCGATTTAGGTTAGTGTGTAAAAACCCTTCTTTTTTTTTCTTTCTCGACACAGACGAAACGGAACTTTTATAAAAGAAATTCATCATCATCATCATCAGCAGCAGCAGCAGCAGTAGCATTTTAACGCCTTACATTTGACACAGACTTTCCCCATATTTAGTCAGACCTGTCCATCATGAAAAAAGATTGTAGCAGTCTATAGTGCATAATATATTGAGATTCACGTTGCTACGGGATAATTTATGGGCACTTCACTTGTTAGTTTCCACAGCACCACAGTTTGAGTTGGCATATGGTTACAATAAACGGTATCATCATCATCATCATCATCAGCAGCAGCAGCAGCAGTAGCTTTTTCTCGTCGCTTGTTGGACGTAGACCTTCTCCAGGATTCGGCAGATCTGCCTATCATGAAAAAAATATAGTAATCTATAATAGATGATATAAAGAGATTTCACTTCGCTACAGAATAATTTATGGACACGTCACTTGTCAGTTTTTACTGCACCACAATATGAGATGCCGTGTGGTTAAAATAAACGGCATTATCATCATCATCAGATTTTTAATGTCCCTTGTTGGACATAGATCCTCCCAAGGTTCCGCCAAAACCCTTTACCACGGGCATTGCAGACCTATTACTTTCTGAACTTGTCTAGCTCGTCATGCCATATTATGCCGTCTATATTTTCGCATATGATCTTTGGGGATCCACATTGTGTGTCTTAATGTCCATCAGTCGGATGACATTTAGGTAACATAACTAACCCATTGCCAGTCGATCTTTCATATGGATTCTATGTGATCCCTGACTCCTGTTTCCTCTAATACACAGTGCTGTTTTGTGACCTCTCCACGTGATGTTGAGTACGGTTCTCTCGTATGCACGTTGCATGGTTAACAGTTTGAAAGGTCAATCTTTTGGTTATGTTCCGAGTTTCGGCACCGTATGCAACTACCGAGAGGGAGCATTGATTGTATGCTCTTTTCCTTAAAATAAAAAAAACAAAACTCATCGGACCCTCTCTTTCTTGACGGTTGAGGTTGCTCTACCGAAAGCTTACCATCCTAGAGTGATTCTCTTTTTAATTATTTTCTTCTGATAGTTCTATAAAGATTTGTGGTCCCGAGGAGTTGTCGTGTTCTACTTTTTTTACCCGTCTGCGTTCTCGATTTGAATTTTTGTCTGCTACTCCTCAATATATTTGACGTTCATGAAATTTGCTTCACTGAAATTCATGCGCAGTCTAACTTTCTGCTTTTTTTTTCAATTCGGATACCAATATTGGAGATCGTGAAGGTTTCTTGGGAAAAGGACGACGTCTTTAGTAAGTCTAAGGTTACCTAGGTATTAAAAATCAAAAGAAAAACAATATTCTAGAGGAAAAATGGTTTGCAATTGGTTGGATTTAATAAACTTTTATGTATTAACAATACTTTAAAGTCACATGTTTTGTGATTAATTGGGACATTTGTATAAATAAACTTTATTCGTTATCAAATAATCTTCCATTATCTATTGTTGGCCGTCTTTATACAGAGTTCTATCATAAACAAGAAAAATAAAATACAGGAAACATAAGAAGAAAAGATCAAAACTAAAGAGGTTAAAGAGGAATTTATTTTATTGTTAATTGCCATAACTTAGAGAGAATTTTACTGGTAACACTCCAGTGTTCAAGTCGCTTATGTGAAATGCGGACGGAGCAGAACAGACTCAATATATAGGCTCATCTAACTTTAATAATTAAGGACAGTCATTATCACTTTTTTTGTCTTGAAAACGTTTAATGAAGGTAGAGTTAATTAGTAATAACTGCTAAAAGCAGTCGCTATGTTTCATCGTTATTTGTATGTTAGAATCAAATTTTAAAAGAGACAAAAATAATTAGAGAGGAATCATTACTGTTGCCATCTTCATTAGGTTTTTGTTTCAGCTAATTGCGTTTATCCCCTTTGGTCAACTTCTTATTCATAGCAATACAAAATGTTCCTCTCATTAACGGAGCTTCAAAGGTTTGGTATAATGCAAACTCATTACACAGAATGTTTTAAGATTAATAAAATAACTGCGGGAAGCGGCAAGTGTAATTGAAATCAATTGCAAGATAAACAGCAATTTTCCTTGCAACAAAATCCATTTCAAGATATCTGTTATAATAAAGAGTCTCAACTCACACATAAAACCAAGTTGACATCGAAAGAAACAGATGTTTCTTTGAGATAACCGAAGATCTGCAGTAATTCCCATCATCTGTAGAAAATTGGTTACATTCAAATGCATGTGAAAATATAGTTGCAGAAAAGGCCCTAATCCATCATTGCATAATTCCAAACATCGTACTCAGTTGTTCATGAAAGATTCTTTCTGTTCCAAAGTGATATTCTGAGATGAAGTACAACAATTAATGCTCATGATGAAACTAATATCGTTTTTCTTGTTGCAAAAACCACTCGTACATTTTTTAACTCTACTCATATATGGCCAACTATTATATCAGTAGAGAGATGTTATCTACCAGTTGCTGTCATATGTTTTGTTCCCACTGTGTTATATTTTGGGTTGTAAAAGTGAATTACTTTGTAGCCAGTAACTCTATGTCTGAATATTTTGTACACGTTAGATACTATGACTTGTCAGTGGTACTCGAATCAGTCGCGCTCCAGTACAGAAAATTAAGTTGGTCACTCAATCTTGAAACCAACTCGATATTGAATTTTCTATTGTTTATGGCTGACTCGTAAATCCTGCTCTGTTTCAGATGATACATAATCCTAGGAAGCGTAATATTTCTAAGACCCTAACACGTATTGAACGTTTTGTTCACATAGATCGCTTTGAACACAAGGCTTATTCGTTATTATACACACTAGGGCAGTACAAAGCATTATTAAAAATCAGTATCATTTTGTCACTGTAGCCGGAAAACGTATTGCACACATAATCCCAGGCACTTTCGAGAAATGTAACAAGTTAGCCTGCAATTAATAAATGATAGACAAGACAAATATTTCATGGAAAATCATCAAGAGTTGATGAATAGCGTGAATCTTAATCTCTGATCAATCTTGAGGCTTTAAACTTTTGTGCTCCCTTAATTTAAAGCGGATCAAACGCAGTTTGACAGAGGATATGGTTTAAGAGATAACGAGGATATTTAAACTAGACAAAATGATTTTACATGATAAACCTTGGATAGAACAATAGCAATATGGGCTTTCTTTTTGTAGCCTCTGTCCTATGATATCAAAACTGACAGGGATGAGATAAGGGTGTGTATTCATTTGGGTATCCCGGCACAGAAAAGATAGGGGAGAAACTGGGTTCTGCAAAGAAGTACATGTATCTACTCGAGGCTAAGTTTGTAATTCAGGCATCTTACTGTTTACTTCAGAATCGGTTCGTGTTTTGAAAATGAAGCATCTATGTATTTCCAAATCTATACAAGGATTAAACAGGATACATTTTCTGTTCAACGTATTTGCCTTGCAGAGCGTATAAAACAGATTCTCAATCTGTTTTCTTGTCGATCTCTTTTTTTTTCTCCGCTTGACATACACCTCGAAAAGTTGCCTTTTAATTTTTCGATTCTTTTCTGTAGCACTGAAAGCTACGATAGATTTTGCATCAAGACACAACATTAGTTCAGTTAGATTGCCTTTGAAATACAACAGTAAGATTCATCAGGATTTGGGCATCAGTGGCTTGCACTTCAATATTCTCAACCAAAAATTTTCGTCTCCAAAACTATTCATTTTCTCCAGTTTTTTAAGATTTTTTTGTTGGGTATCTATGTATCACACGGATAAGCTCCACAGATAGAGCTATAGGACTGTAAATTTGAATATTTACTCCTTCCAGTGTTTAGAAAAAAGTCATTCTTATTTGACCTCCGCTAATATTTTTCTTCGTCAGGGGTCAAATTTGCAATTTAAATACTTGCTGAATTGGTCTGGTAGTTTATGTCCCTCAACATTCATTCTTTTGAAGATTTGGACGGAAAGCAGAAAAAAAATTAATTCATTGAGCACCCCCATCATGGCATGTTGCCAAAATACATTCGGCTCATAAAGGTTTCTGTCGAGTAACCAACAAGATCTGTTGAATACATCGTTTGTGAACAAAGAGCACAATCAGGATAAAAAGAAACAGAAGCTTCATCAGGTGTGCACACAACTTACTAAATGGAACTAGATAAAGTTTGTACATCTCCGGGCAAGATAAAAGACATCATGGCTTTCAGTAGGTGATTTTTTCCCGTTTTTTGTCTCATAGATTTCTATCTGGTTTTGTATTAAGGCAATGATTAATGGTTTAGGCAGCAATACGTCTATGTCTTGTAATGGTAACAATCTGATCTGAAATTGCTGAGTTTCTTGTAGAGACACGAATAAACGATGTATCAGTGTCAACGCCAGATTTAACTGGAGGAAGTGTTTTGCTGTACTTTGTTTTATTTTGAAGCATTTGTTCTAAAATCTTGAATGCAGCACACCGACCCATCGATCGACTAGATCACAGCATACATTTCGATAAATTAGGCTATATATATATATATATGTATATATATATATATATATATATATATATATATATATATATATATATATATATATATATATATATGGAGGGTTTCAGATGAAAAGTTGTTTTGAAAATTGCGTACATTGCATCGACAGAAATAGTTGATGGAAGTGACACAAAAATCTATTGAAATGTTGTATTTTCAAAGCTGTAAAGCTTTGTAGTATATACATATACATATATATATATATATATATATATATATATATATATATATATATATATATATATATGGACACGTGTGTGTGTGTACAAATATTATGGACTTGCAGAAAAGTTGGATTCGGATAAGTCAACTCTTAATAGATCAATGACTGATTTATCTATTTGTATCTATCTATTTATTCATATTCATCCATGAATCTGTGAATTCATTTATATTTAAATCCTCCGTTTTATCTATCATATCCGTATGTTCATATCTATCTATCTATCTATCTATCTATCTATCTATCTATCCATCTATCGATCTATGTCTGCCAAATTTATCTATCTAGAAACAGAAACTGCCACAAAAACCGTCAGAATAGGTTACTTTGTCATTCTGGTATGCCCAGCTGTCTGGTGTCTGGTATGTATATATTGTATCGAGGAATGAATTTTTTTCCCTCTTCAAACCAAGCCCCAGAACTTGCCTCTATTCGGTGGTCAGTTCACAATGTACACTTTAGCTAAATTGATTTTTTTTAGTTCGTTTCTGTCAGTGTTTCCAGAAAATTCACACTTCTTGATGATCACTGTCCGACCAAAGTGTAAATAACTAATTTATTCATTTGATGTCCTTTTTGCCCATTTCATTTTCTTCATTGCAACATGCCATGATTCCAAAAGACGTTGGTTAAACGAGGGTTTCTATTGCGTGACTAACCAGACCCGTCTATAATCCGTTCATATCTTCCCTGTACACAAGCCAAAGAGACTCGCTGGCGATTCAGCTGGGGGCACTCCACTGTCGGCGAGCCAATATTGGAACACAAACATTTTCCCTTTAGTTTTCAACCAGCGACAGCCAACCTTTGTCAATATTCATGAATTGCATCTCAGCATTTGCTTCTTTGCCAACCTCAGTGAACCTGGCTTCACTCTAATGAAAAATACATCTAATTCTCAATAGATAGCATATTGATATATCTTTTTCTGCATAATTGCCCGCATTACATAATACATACAAGAATATTTGCACACGTCCTGGAACAGACGCTGGATTATTTGTTCCCGCTTAGAAAAGCATTTATTTTTATAGATAGTTTACCGGCCTTCTGACATCCATTGTTGTACATAGGCCATCCACTGGTGAGACATGGGAAGCGATAGACCTTACCCCGTCACGCCAGTCCATCGAGTGCAAGGGGGGGGGGAGTTTGATCTATGCATTTTCCAAGGACATTAGTGGGAAAGTGGGAATTTGAACCCAGCTCTCCAATCCCAGAATCTATCCTTCAACCACTCGACCAACTCACACCTCTATTCATATTTAACTGGCGAAAAATTCAACTAAAATTCACTTTCGTAAATTGATAAGCGGTGTTTTCCTATCAATCATGTATTAGAGCAGATCTAGCCATCATATTCCCATTAATTCACTTTTCCCATATTGATATGGAAGAAAACATATGCACCATAATTGGAAGGAAAATCAATCGACGCATCTTTCAAAATGAAATATATCAGCATCTTCAGTCTACTTCGTCACGGAAATAGTTGGGTATTGCACAGTTGAAGCCAGCCAGGAGCCAAGGATTTAACAGCTGTTTTTTTTAAAGCAGACAGACCCTTACCAATCCCAAGATTAACATCTTGCATGTTTTTACTATATTCCCTCCCATTTTGTCTTGTCATTCATTCTGAACGTATTATTATAATCTGAAATAGGTGTTTTAAGAAGAGAAGTTAACGAACCGGACAATCATATATATTTATGTAATGCAAGAGATATGACACAATACAAATCAATCCAATTATATAATAAGCAAAAAATCCTCCAGTTACACAAGCTATGGTGAGTAACTCTAACATAGCAGGAACTACTCTTTTAAGTTGGAAGAAAAAATGACAAAGAGTTCTATCCACTTTTGAGTGTGGGTTCAAACACTCTTGACCGTCTTGTCAACGGAAAATTGGCGTCAAAACTCAACTGATCCTTTTTTTCTTGATTTTTTGGAAATAAACTCTTTTTATCTTTCGGGGACCCCATTGTTACAGGTTTATTGATAACATCTAAATCCTCTACATGTTCTTTTAGTCTATTTTAGATGTTTTCACGTGGAAACACCTGTAACATCACGAATAGAATTTATCCTGACCATATCTTTTTCCGTCGACTTTGGGGCTTAGTACCTTTCTGTTTTCTGTTCCTCAAATAACTTTTCCCCCGAGCCCAATCGACCTTGCAATTCCGGGGCATGTGGACGCCATCACTGTCTTAATTCCTGCATTGTTCACTGGATGGTCGTAGAATGTAAAACGACCTGATGAAAAGCAACATAGATAATTTGAAAAAGGAAACCCTAAAATGTACTTCATTGGACGAAAGAGGACAAATTGACATTATTACATCCATAAAAAACTGTCTGCAAACGAAAAATATGGGGTGGATAATGATTACATTTGGAAGTCGTCAGCCAGCTAGCTTTTATAGCTGGATTAAAGGTTCCTAATGATAGTTGTAGATTTGGGTTCGAATCTTGACAGAAATCTATCGCTCATATCCGTCCCGAATTGCTTGCTTTACAGCCATAGAATCCAAAAACAACCCTAGCACAGCAATCAAAAGTAAATAAAATCAAATGAGAAAAATACTTGAATGACAGACGAAACACCAACCAATGACTGCTACAATTGCTATAAATACTAAAACTAGCATCTCCGAAATTGCAACTACTGATACTGCTACAACTGGTCCAACGACAGTAATCTATTAAGGTCACATGTTTTTTATAGCCTGACCCAATTATTTGGAGATAAGCTGTAAACAGGTCTTATTTTCCAGAGCATTGAGTCTGGTGCAAGAGGAGGGCGGCGGCACTAATGTATTTAAATTAGATTAAAGTCGCCGTGTAAGTATTTACATTTTGAAGAAAAAAACTTCAGCGACAGATGAAAAAAAAAACTAAATAAGCTTCATGTACTTTTTTTTTCTTTTGGTACCGTTGTCATGAATAATGGTGGAAAGAGTTTTCAACCTAGGAGTCGCGGCGCAACCAAGAGAGTGAGACATGAAGGGTGGATTCAGATCATCATCATCATCATCATGATCATCAGTCTTTTATCTTCCATTGTTAGACGCAGTCCTTTCCCAGGGTTTGCCAATATTCTGTATCATTGGCGTTGCGGAGCCAATATTTTCTTAGCTTGTTCGGTTCATCTTTCCTCTTTGTATTTTTCCAGCCTCAGTTTTTGCATGTGATCTCTGGGGATCAATGTTGTGAGTCATGTTTGCCACTCTTGCAACGACCAACCGATTATCATTTCAATTTTCGGATGGATTTATTGATGTCTCCGATTTTTCCCTGATATGTTTTCCTATCTTGTCATCTCTCCACGTGAGGCGCACAATTCATGCCTCTCGATAAGCGGGTCAGTCAGTTGTTTAAGTTCCACATTTCAGCTCCATAGGTGACTATCAGGAGGATGCATTGGTTGTATGCTTTTCAACGATGTCTATTTTGTTGATATTTAAGACTCTTCCATGCCCATTTTAATTGAGTTTATTCTTGAAAAAGATGTTCATGATTTTGAACCCGTTTGCGTTTGCGAAATTTACAAGATCATCACCTCTCTCATTCTGTACTTTGGATCCGAACTTGTCGATGCAATCTTCATTTCTTTTTCCTTCCTGTGCGCTGAAATCTGCCGCAATGGCCATGAACGAGTATCTTGGAGCAGGGAGTTAAAGAAATCATGGTAGCTATCTACTCCCTCTATGATTGACTGAGGTTTCATAATAAACCCTGATGATCTTCAGTTTGCACTTTTGCTAGAGTTGTCCGATGACACTGGCTATGTGGTCTGATACAGCTTTGGGGCTTACCACATAGTGTTCAAGTTCCTTATTGATGAAAAAGCTCACCCTACTTTGTTTTACTTACACCTTTCCGTCGTTGTTAAGACGGTTTTTGTTCGGCTAGCAGAGATCAAATCCCAGTTCGTGTTAACTCAGCAATAATCTACTTGGGAAGGGTATATGAAAAGGGTGAAATAACGTAGGCAGGCTTTTGGCTATTCACATAGACCCTCCCTCCGCCGTCCTACAATCTGATAACACACTTCTGACCCGGAGGCCCATGTCCTACCTCTGAGCTACGGAACTGGACGGCCATTGAGGCTGAATTTAAGCGATATATTTATTATAGGTTGAATTACCGGTCCACCAGAGTGATCCATTCCGTTTTGGAAGAACATTGCCTTAGCTTAGAGTGAACAAGTTGCCTCACGTAGAGAGTGATCAACCCTGAATTAATTATTATATTTATATATAAAGAATGGGATATGTTACCAGACAATACGATTATGAATCCAATTATATTACATAGATAATGATCTGAAATGAGCTCCCATCGTTGCATGGTTATATATATCACTCAATTTAGACCAGCTGCCTATATAATTCGGATATTCCAGTTGTTACGTCATATATATATATATATATGTGTGTGTGTGTGTGTGTGTGTGTGTGTATGTGTGTGTGTGTGCGCGCGCGTGTGTGCGCGTGAGTAAGCTGATATGTACGCAGGGTGCTCATCATCTCACTCGAAAATATATTTTGTTGGTGAGAATTGTTATACATTTTTTGGAGCGTGAGTGTACGATCTTTCTAAGAGTTGAGGGCTGTCAAAACTGTCTCTGTTAGGGTTTCTCCAAGCAAATTAATTATTTATCATCAGGAATTATTTTGTCTGAAAACAATTTTACCGTGTCGAGCAAGAACAGATAGACAAGCGTTCGGACGATTGACTCCTTAACTGAAGAACGATTCCCTCAGGGTTGAATTCAATTATAGTGAGGTGAATGAAGAGTAAATGAATTATTTTCTGTATATATTTTTAGACTTCTGAAAAAGAAATAAAATGTTTTTTTCTCGTAGTGAACCAGATGATAAGAAAATAATTGTGAGAATCTTATTGTAAATCTGTTTCATATTCAGTACACTTCGTATTGATAACATAAACCGAATTTTTTTGTGAGTAGCTGAGTCTTAGCAGCTCACAGCACGAAGAATGGAATCTGCGGACTAATTTTGAACTAACCCCCCTTTGGAAAGGACTGAATTCCCTTTTTTTCTCGGTCGTCAGCCCTTTAGCCTTGTAAGGAAGTCTAATTTAGGGTTTAGCCTAGCTTGATCAGAGCTCCAATGACAGTACATTACAAGAACAAGTTACCAGCTCAGTACATTACTTGCCTCTAATGACGCTTAACGATGAATCTGATTCAACCCTGTATGGAATACGATTGGTTTTTCTCCTAAAGTGGCTACCAACCATGATAAACGTACCAAAACTGACCTACTATCTGTCCTTCAGGCTAGAGTGTTAGATTCATTCTTAAGTTCATTAGTGCAAAGTATCACGGAATACATTAAGTGGATTTTTTGATTCGATTGGGCGAATCCATTTTCTGTACAGTTGAACGTTAGGCCGTATGTGACTGCGACAGTATTCAATCTAACAATTGTTGTTTGATTCTCACTAAAGAGCGACCTATCCAATCGTAATTAGGGCATTTAGTTCTTTGTCTGTATCGATCAATTCAACGTCTGGCCTTAAACATCGATTACTTGACTACAGCCATAAGCGCCACAGGCAAACGCCCCACCGATTCCGCTGGAAATAATCGACCAGGTAGGATAGATGTCAAGTAAGTATTCAAAATTCTATAAAGTAATCGAATTGCTGACTGGTAAGAAAAGAACAGGTCCGGTCGGTCACTCAATAGAAAACCATCACGTGACTGATACCATTCAGATCATTTCCGGTTGACATTTAGATCTTTCTATAATCACAGGGCTCGAACATCGATAGGAGGTATAAGTGAATAGGAAAAAGACACAATATTCAAGTAAGATGTTCACAGGATTTCGGAATAGAAAAGGAATGACTTATCCTAGCTATCAATTTCTACAGTATCCTTTGAAGTATTGTTCTTCAGTATGAATACAGCTAACTGGCGAACGCTATGGTGCTGCTCATCAGAGGTAGTGGCCATGATCTGTATTCAATTCGAGTACGCTGTTCAGATTACCCTTGAATTCTGACTAGTAAGCAGTATTTCTATTACAGAGATGACCAAGTGTACCCTTAGGTAGCCTTTTGCATACGCAGTCCAGTTGCACTAAGGGAGGATGAGAGACACAATCCTCCTGGGGGGATTCGAAATAATGTAGTTTTCGTTTGATAACCAAAAATAAATCACTCACATTGAGATAGATACATAGATAAAGAGTAAAAGACATAGATTGAGACAGACAGAGAGATAGATGGAGATGGAGTGAGAGCAAAGATATTAAAACGGATATTAAGAGAGAGAGAGAGAGAGAGAGAGAGAGAGAGAGAGAGAGAGAGAGAGAGAGAGAAAGAGAAAGAGAAAGAGAAAGAGAACGAGGAAAGGATAGAGTGAGAGGGAGAAAAGAGGGGGAGATAAAGTTATATTCTCTTCTTTTACTGAATACTGGAACTAAATAATAATCTATCCTTTTCTTTTTTATTTAATCCCTGGAATCTTTCGTTTCTCACGCAACTAAACTTAGTGTCAATCTTTTTTTTTCACTTCCTCTGTCGGAATCCTCATATACGCCCCTTATGTAGTCTCACCTCTTTTTCACTTTCATTCTCGTAATGGTTGGCGCCTTCTTAATTATGTAATTGTAGCAAAAATGTATAGGCTGTTCCATTCAATTTGTGTCTCTTCTTCTTCTGATGATGATGACTATTTGCTAACCTACGAGACTGCAGGGGTTCCAAGACACCGTTCTTTTTCTTCTTGGTCAAAAAAATATACTTACGATGTCTATGTCGCTCGTTTGGCGTCGGGATAGTATTGCACAGAAACAAAAACATACGGACACACACACATATACACACACAAAACATACACACACACACACACACACACACACACGCAAACATATATGTGTGTGCGTTACATATTTATAATTACGTATATATTAACATTCGCTCCTGGAAACTTATCTCCACCAAAAATTTTATCTGTAAGTAAAATCAAATACCTAAAAATCAAAATCAAATACCGGATTGGAAAGTCAACCGCATGTTCATAACATTAAACAATTCTTAATCGGCACGAATCGATATGATAACATTGCTAATACATGCATACATACGTATATATGTATATATATATATATATATATATATATATATATGTGTGTGTGTGTGTGTATGTATATATATATATATATATACATATATATATGTGTGTGTGTGTGTGTGTATGTATATATACATATATACATATATATATATACATATATATATATATATATATATATATATATATATATATATATATATACATACATGCATAACGAGAAAAACGAGTAAATCATAAATCTTTTTCATACATTTATTTTTACACTTTTTTAAAATCCCATCTGATTATGCAATCGATTGCCAAATGTATTTTCAGAAATAAAATAAAGCGTATCGAAGAATTTGTAATTTTGTGGTTTTTCCAAATCGTCGAATCAATAAATTACACCCCCCGCCACGTATGTATACATTTAAAAAACATATATTATCTCATGCACTGTGTTCGATTTGGGCTTACGTACAAATTCATACATAAAATTTTTCCTTTATATATCTATCTATATCAGTCAATCAATCCATCATCTATCTATCTATCTATCTATCTATCTATCTATCAGCATATGTATGCGTGTGTAAGTATACATCGTTTGGAGATCGACAAAATATGCGTGAGTGTTTGCTTGCATGTATGTGCGTGCGGGCTAATGTATGATGTGCAAGTTCTCGTGAAGTCAGTGTTTTCAATAACATTTTGCCAGCAGGAATATGTCACAATATTGGATTACAAAATAAAACTGTGCTCTCTAAAGAATTGGACAGCTTGAATAACAAATATGACTAGGCCCATAACTTAATAACAACTCTACAATATGTTCTGGGGAATCTAACTGAAATCAATCTTCAACCACTACAAAAGTGTTTTGTATTTTGAGGATTATAAATCTGAAGAAAAATTGCAGTACGATAAAACATATTCCTTTGGTTTTTGTATATTTTCTTCGTTATATACGGCAGTGTATTAATTAAAAAGATCTAGAATTCACAAAGACGTTTTATATATATATATATATATATATATATATATATATATATATATATATATATATTTATATATATGTATGTATATATATATATATATATATATATATATATATATATATATATATATATATATATACATATATGATTATACACTTGCAGACACACATGTATATACATATGTAGATATCTTTGGAAAGACTATAATTAGGCAGGAATCCTCTATTTCAGCACATATTATTAAAAATTGGACACAAGCTATGTCTATTCAATTTTTGGGAATGGCAGTTTTTCTAGTACGCGTTCAAACGTTTTATCAATGTGATTGGAATTCTCTAAACGAACCAAAGTTGTTGGTACTATTTCTCATTACAATTATATATATATTTTTCTCCAAATGTTGTTTCCTTCAACTGGTTTGTTCATAAGTATTTCTATTTATGCAAAGCAATGACAATGTCATGTGTATATTCTACAACAACCCCTCGAGAATCGACATGTCACACCAAAGGGGTTGTTAGCAAACTAGAAAAATTACTGAAAAATTAAATTGACTTATATTGTTTTTTATTTGTAATAATGTATGTTTAATTGAAAGTTGCTTCCTCGTTATACTTTTTCTTATGTATATAAATAAATGTGCATGCTTGTGTGTATCAGATAATCTTTTTATAATATAATGCAATTCAAGATTTATTCTGTCTGACAAAATATGTCCATTCATTGATACATAACGAGATAAGGAATTAGGGTTGAAAGCAGTTATTCGGCCTTTGCTTAATCAGCAGGCTGTTTAGCACGATGGTAAGTGCATTGCTGTGTTGAAGGGGCCACGTATAGGTGGCTGGTTTGATTCAGCTGCATTTTCTTTAATTGTTTATTCTATTTACGTAGTCCAATTCAAATAATATATTAACCATGTAAAAACGGGAATTTGTTCCAGCTGAGTTTCAATATGTATGACTTTGTGTGCATGCATATTTGTATCATACTTGTTTAAATCAAAACAAAAGTTTTAGTAGGGAAAAGCAACTATAAAAAAGCTTGAGATGTAAGATTGTACATGCATACCTATATAAGCCAAATTGTCGGGGCACTCCCCCACGGGGACAGTAAATATCGACAGCTGATTTGGGCATCTGCCAAGAGAAGGGAATACCTATCTAACTTACGACCAAGAAGCTGTACTTCTGTCAGTGCCATCCCAATGGGCAATAGGATGCAAAACCTTTGTTTAAAGGGTTGGGTCAGCCGTTTGCCCGTCGCTTGTCTCCTTAAAACTTCGTGAAGCAGGCCGGAGGGATATTAAATGTTGGTGCAGCCATATATATATGTAAATATATATATTGTACTTTTAATAGGTGTTTAAAAGAACAGGCATTTTGTTTCCAATCATTTGATTTTGAGAGTTTGTTTGTTACAAGCATTACGTTCTGTACAGTATTACTTATAAGTATTTGAACAAGCACAAAATCTGATTTTCATTTCCTAGGATTGCACAGGCCATGCGGGATTTTGAACAGGAAGCAATTCAAATTAATTAACGAGTTTTCTAAGAACCGACTTCTTCAATCTTCTTGATTGATTCTGAACAAGAGTTTAGAAGAATAAAACAAACAAACTATTTCATCCTACGAAACATATTTTCTAGATATTCAGTATCCAAAACAACAAAACGTGACTAAAATCTTGTCGATTGCAAGTATTAGACTCTTTTCTGATTCTAACTTTATGAACCAAACGATTAGAAATAATATATCTGTTTGTCCTGATGCATTTTTCCCACTCTCTTTCTCTCTAACTCTGTCTATCTCAATCCGCCTCTTACAATATATATATATATATATATATATATATATATATATATATATATATATATATATACACACACACACACACACATATATATATATATATATATATATATATATATATATATATATATATATATATATATATATATATATTGGGGTTAGTGGGAAATAATTGTCAAATTCTTCGATTGGATATGTTGGTAGAGAATCGACTTGAATAAATTTTTCTGTATAATTAATATTCTTAAAGATGATATCATCAAATGGTTTGCATGCAGTGTGAAATAAAAACTGACACCACAGATTTAATATTCACATGTTGACATTCAATGGAAATGACACGAAGAGAATGTCATGTCGATGGTTATAATTACTGATCCGTCATCGTTAAATACATTTTTAGGGTAACTTTCATGAGAGAGCCTTGTTTCAAAAATGAATACGCAGTATTAAATAATATCAATAAAAATACACATCAAACTTTATATAATATAACAAACTGCATGTATGACAAAAACAATATGTATATGGAGGTGGTGTTCGATCAAAATTGTCGGGGGTGATATAAATGAAACTAATATGTTTTCAAGTTCCTGAAGCAGTTAAATAAAGTTTTAAGCTGTAACGTCTTCTATATTATCAATATATCTGTGCCCGTATGTGCGTGTGTGTGTGTGTGTGTGTGTGCGTGTGTGTTTGTTTGTTTGTTTATGCGTATGGGTGTAATAGATATCTGCATGTGTAGATTACAGCCATAGTTTGTCAGAAATCTGACATTATTGTGGAGCAAATGACATTTGATTAAAGAAATTTCCAGATTGAAAATATCGAATCTCTTTCGATTTAAATTGATTCATATTTTGACAAACGTTGATCGAAATTAATTCAGCTTTAGAAACAAACAATATAAAATCTCATTCATTCTGGACATTTTTGATTGTAGAAAAAATCTGTGCATAATTCAATTTTCTCTCATTTCTGCTTCGTCTTAATATAATATTTCACATTGATTGAACATTTTGATGTAACCTCATGCTCCATAAGAAGTTTGCAGGGAAAAATTAATGAACATATATATATTTAAGAGAAGTAGGAGAAAAGAAAGCCACATTTTATAGTTTGGGGTTTCAGGTATAGTGTTTTTAATAAGCCTTAACCAGTTTCATGTCTTCAGAGAACGGAAGTAATTCTGTTATTTCTTTTTTTTTTTTTTGAGAAACAGAATCATCTCAGCATTTTAAAGACATGTATTTGACCAGTTGAGGTTGATTTTTAAAACATCATCATCATCATCATCGTCGTCGTCATCATCATCATCATCATCATCATCATCATCATCATCATCATCATCATTCTTTCAACGTCCGTCGTTTGATAAAAACCTTCCCCAGGATCAGCCATATTTTTCTATCATAGGCCTCACGGAGCCAATATTTTCTGAATTTGTCATTTTGTCCTTCCATTTTGTTTTTTGTTGGCCTCGGTTTCGCATGTGGTCTCTTGGGATATATGTTGTGAGTTTTCATGTCCATCAGTTGTCTTTCATTTTCGGAACATGACCAGCCCATTGTGATTTGAGTTTCCTAATGGACTCTATGATATTTTTGACCCCCGTTTTATGATCTACACGATGAATCTTATTCCTAGAAATCATAACTACAAAGTTTGGCTTTCTTTTTTATGCTTTTTAAAATGATTATTCAAACCTTATTGCAGAATTTATATACCTATTCATATACTTAGTGTATACATAAATATTTATTATATGCATATGTTCATAAATCTATATATACATATATTTAGCTGTATGTATACATGTGCATATATATTTATATATGCGTTTGTATGTTTATACATATTTGTACATATATATATATATATATACATATATATATACGTGTGTGTTTATTTATATATATTCATATGTAAGTATATATAAACTATTTATTTGTGTGTGCACATATATGAATAAATATATATATATATATATATATATATATATATATATATATATATATATAAATATATATATATATGAGTTTGCTGATGGAAAAAAGCCCGTTTTAAACCCTTATGAAGTCGATAATTTCGTTAGGCACTATTTTATAGATGGGATATGGTGCACTATTAGATGACTGCATAAAACTACAATGCTGGGCCTGATTCCCTGCAACGTGGATCTTGAAAGATAATATGCGAAATTATGGACGGAAAAAAGATGACCTGACATATTTGTGCCATGACACCCATTAACAAGAAGTCCGATGGTTTCGGGAAATATCTATATCCAAAAATGGACGTTAAAAGAATGATGATCTCTCTCCGTGGAACTCTTTTTTCACCTTGCCCCTTGACTTAAATACCGGGGGATTTTCTTTGCTGTGAACAAAATACACTGATGAGATAAAACAACGGGAATTCTTACATACAAGTGAACATTAAGCACTGATCAATTTGGTTACGTCAAAGGTAAATACGTTTTTGCGTTCAGTTTGCATTTTCATCTTCCTTCAAAGAAATGCATATCATACCGAAAGTGTTTTGTTTTCTGACATTTTCTATGTAAGAACATTTAAACAGAAATATCTCGTAAATTTGAGCTCGATCCTCACAGGGTGGTCGACAATATTGAACTGAGGCAATGCTAAGCTGAGCTTGAAAACATAGATAAACAAGACTTGACAAGCATTCTTCAATATTTGAATACGGAGCTGAGCTCAAAATGTTTATTGAGGAATTGAGATTATCACATTAAGTTTCCAGCTGCGTGTAGGTGTGCGTGATCTCAACAACTGTACCACATGGAAGGACGAGAAAAACTGACTGGAAATCTAATAACACAATGTCAATGTGGAAACTATCTTCTCTGTGACACTATCATTTAGACTTATAATTACATGCGGTCAGTTTTCCCGGGATGTGGGGGGGATGCTGAGAGTTTATATGTGTTTTGCACGCAAGAGCCTGCGTGTGTGCATTGGTAAGAGCGTGCACACGTACGTGCGTGTTTTATATGCGTGAAATATGTAATTAAACAGATTAGGAGAGTAGAATTTGATTCATGAATTGATCTATCACTGTATATCTAGCTTGTTAACTTGTGATGATCATGAGTATCAAAATCGTGCTGAGAGAGAGAGAGAGAGAGAGAGAGAGATCTGGGGAGAGAGAGCTGGAGAGAGAGCAGAGATGTATGCACAACAACTGTAAAGGTGAGGTTGTAGAAGGAAGGGAGTGTCGGAAAAACTGGAAGGTCACTCCTTCACCCGACCCTTCTAACACCACGACCATGTCTCAGTTCTACTCCTTGCAATCGCATATCCCTACCAGAATGTCCTTGCATGGTGCCTCAGTGTGAGTGGGGCAGGTAACCTCTATCTTTTCCTTCAATCATTTTTTATACTGTTCCTACTTTGCACCACCTGAAAATAACTGATGAAAGTTACGCTGGAAAAGCGCAGTAGGATACGAGGGCCAAAACATACTGTTCAAATAGATACGCCAAGACGAGGACAATAGTCTAAAACACTGGTACATAAATATACGCGTAATTATTGGTACCACACATTAAGGTGCAGCTACTGGCACTGGACATATGGGATTTTCAGCTGTAGCACAGGCCACCACACTTGCTCGCAGTGGTTATGGGAAATATTATGGTCATAGTTAACATCATGACAAATGAGAAAATCTCAACATCGTACACAATTTTCAACAAATATGATATACTCCCACACATCTACAGAAAGACTTGAAGTAGATCGTTCTAGTCCAGTTTTTTTCCTAAACAGGAGACATTTGGCTTCTGAGGGAGTTCTAGCCAAAGAAAGAATGTATAATTCTCAAGTTCTAAAATTAAAAGTTGACTTTATTTTACCACAGTACCGAGAACAAGAACAACAAAAGCAAAAATAATCCTTACTAAACTCAAGGGTGTAAACCGATGTGTAAGATTCACATTCCACTACCGTAATTTGACACACGACCAATTGATTGCCATGGTTTTTTTTTACCGACTTCGCTAAGTTGACTAGTCTCAAATATTAACACATTTTCATACAGATAAACATTCTAAAAGAAAAATACATTTATACCAAGAAATACGTATATATCTATATTTCTATTCATTATGTGTACGATACAAAGGCTGAAGTAATCATTTTCCGTCGAAACAGAAGTCGGAGTTGAGATTGACACTAAGGCAGTTGGCATCGTTGGAAAAATAACGGTGTGAAAAAATACAGGATTAAGATTCAAAATTGTAGGGGGAGTATTGAAGAAATCCGTGATCATGGGAAAGAACTTGCCCCAAGACTCTGAGAACCGCTGGTAAAGTCAAAGGACGGACGTAGTTTCCTGGTTCTGACAAATGACAATACTTCAATTCTGAAAAGTAGCCTCTGCTAAAAGGGGTTGCTACGAGGTCACCAGGCTACACTGAAAGGGGTTGCCAGAAAGGTCACGGGGTATTACACAACATATATATATATGTATATATATATATATATATAAGGTAGAAAAAATACAGTTTCGAATGTCAAACGTCTTTAAATCACGTAAAGTTCAGAGAAGGAATATACAAAATAAGAGAGCAATCCAGGGTCGGTAAATTCAGTGGTCAGTGACGAAAAATCTCGAAACTTGCTCAAATACACCGGATCCAATTGGATGCTGTGATATAAAATAGACCAAGATTTTTATTTCTATCACCCCTCCCAATAAACATACTTTGTCACGATATCATCATCATCATCATCATCATCATCATCATCATCATCATCATCATCAATTTAATTCTCCTTTAGCATTTAATGTTGGACATAAACCTTCTCCTAGATCCTTCTCTTTCGTAGGCCCTGCGGATTCAATACTTTCTTATGAAATTCGTTTTAGCGCCTGTTTTTGAACATAAAACCCCCCTTAAAATTTGCCAATCATCTTGTGGGCGTCGCAGAACAAATAATTTCTGAACTTGTTTTGTTTGTCATACGATTTTATTTTTCGCTGGCAACAGCTTTGCATATGATCTCTGGGGATATACATTCTGCATCACGATGCAGCTGTCTGGTATTATTGCAACATTACCAGTCATCTGAGTTTTTTTATGATTCTGTGATGTCTTAGACACCTGTTTTTTTTCTTCTAACAGAATGAGCAGTCATTATACAAGTATTAGTTAATGCCTGGATGATATTCATGAATAAATTTGATTTTCTATGAAACAATTTTTTAGATGAAAAATTGTAAACGTGCTTCTGTTGAAGAGTCCGTAGTTCCAAATGGAGTGTAGATAGTATTTTTATCAGCGAGGGGAAGATCCCAGTGCTATGGACAGTTAAGCAAGAAAATCACACAGTTCATTATTACAGTAGATTCATCTATGTAAATGAAAGTTTGGAATGTTTGTTTCATCAATGCTATTGGTACTATCACGACTTATATAGAGAATTTATAGTCAAACCACACCGAAAACATAAGTTTCTCTTCGATCTCCGAAGTTGAATCTGATCAGTTATTTGGTTGGTGACTGCTTTTGAACATCAGGTATCGTAAGCATGAGCTGTACGCCTGTAGGCCTCACATTGGAAAAATTGACCTCAAATCACCCCCTGGGGAGGTAACTGGATAAGTACATGAAGATCTAGTCCGTAAATAGAAGGCACAGAATGGTGAAATTCATACAATGTTATTCATTACAAATTGTCAACATGAGAATGGACTGAAAAAATGAGTGAACATTAATTGCGGTTTTTAGTTCCATGTAAGGAAGTTAGTTTGCCGTATCAAGTGCTATTTTTGTCTCGCCTTGGCAAATAAAGGAAGAGGAACCTAAAATCTTCAAGCTGAGTTTTTTTCTATATTCTTGTTAGCTTGCAGAGTTGATGTCGGTTGAAGAAAATGAGAAGGAAAGTATAGAGGTTAATCCCCCGTCTTTTGAAGGTTTCCTTTTTGCTACTTTTTCAATTTTACGTGAAAGGGTGGAAAGCAAAAATAGACCTTGGGAGTGGGGGCTTTGGATAGCTAAAGAAGCAGCGTCAGTTCTTGCTCTCGCTGTCTTCACTTCAGTACCTGTGCCTTCGACTTCCCGTGATCATACGACGCAGTCTTACAACAAGCTTACAATGTCGTATATGTTTAGTATTAAAATAAATAAACAAATCTCTCTTTAAAAGTTTTTGACCGTAAAACAAGAAATTAGTTGAAAGTAAAACTAGTTTTTTTTAGCGAAATTACGCTAGAATAACTTATTAACTCCCTTTATCCATGAAAATTGCATTGAAACATTACTTTTAAAAGGGATTGATTTATTCATTTGAATTTAGATACGTCTTTTTTTTTTCTATTTGATTTGGTATTATTCCTAATCTAGGACAATTTTCTATCTTTTGAATATTCAATGAATGAATAACATTACAAATCAAAGAAAATCTGATATTTTACATCGGTTCCGTTGAATAAAAATTTAACAAAGAAGAAAACCTGCATTTAGCGCTAATTGCTAACACAACATGATATTCAAATGGTGGACCAGGACGCTTTGTAGTTAGCTTTTGGAAAACTACTTTTTACTTGTGAGACTCTGGGCGGTATCGAGGTTTATCAGTAATGCTGAACCAGTGATACTGGAATGTATTCAATCCGCACGTGAGTAACATTAACAATTATAATGCAAAGGTCTGTTGGCTTCATTCTGTTCAAAAGTG
This sequence comes from Thysanoteuthis rhombus, assembly GCA_963457665.1. Classification (NCBI taxonomy): domain Eukaryota; kingdom Metazoa; phylum Mollusca; class Cephalopoda; order Oegopsida; family Thysanoteuthidae; genus Thysanoteuthis; species Thysanoteuthis major. The sequence continues at coordinate 6,564,856 of OY735218.1, forward strand.
GAATTTTTCTACTTTCATCGATTAAAGATTGCATAATTTTAGATGGAAAATTGTAAAAAAAAAAAAAAAAAAGCAAATACAGAAATAGATTGATTCTATCGCTTCCGGGTGAGAGGCGCCTGAATACAGGAATGCATGAATATTTCATCGAATATTAAACCGTAGGGAGTTTTGAACCGGTTTTTCTTTGATTATGCAACATGGTAGGAATTCGTTGAGAAAATTTATTTAGGACAAACGACAAAACTTGCAATCTTATCGTTATACATATATATATATATATATATATATATATATATATATATATATATATATATATATATATATATATATGGTCGGTCAGATTATGACTGATGATTTTTTTGATCCCTTTTATCATTAGCTCTGAGAGCTCTCAACAATAATTTGTTTCCTTTGCTAAGTCTGATTTGATGAGACAGGTAATTGTAAATAAGACATCAACTTTTCTTCTTTTTCTGAACCAAGGCTTTCAAATAAAGATGGAAGATGTGCCAAAGCTCTTTTTTTTTAGATTTCAAAATGGTTTTCTTCTATTCATTAATTCTTTTGGAATAATTTAATTCATATTCTGATGGTTCTCACAAATTGGTTTGTATACTCTCCAGCCTTCTAAAAGCTATTTCATTTTACCCTTTGCAAAAATTGGAAATTTGATTTAATAAGTACGGAGAATAATTTAAAATTTTGATTTCGGCCTTATTTTATCAGGCTTTCTGATTGTTTTGGATAGATGATGTTGTATAAAAAAGTTTTTTGCGTTTACATTATATATCTCTAAGAAATAAAGAATGAAATTCAGGATTGAGAAATAAAGTGAAAGACTCATCTTTGCAGTGGTCGCAAATTAATCAATATTTTATAGCTAAAATGTTTGGCACCATGAAAACTGTTTCCATAACTTTGAACGATCATTGTTTCTATATTTTATTTGCCATTGACATAAAAACATCATTTATTCGGTCGGCCAGCTTCTAAGAATAGACGGACAAAGCCTGAAAGAAACAATGCTGAAAGGAAAAGATAAAACTGAAATCATCTCCATCATGAGTCTTTCAACATCCGTCGTTAGACATAAACTTTCTCCAGAATTTGCCACACTTCTTTATTGTGGGCGCCACGGCGCCAATACTTTCTGAATTTGTCGAAATTGTCTCTCCATTTAATATTTTGCCGGCCTCGGCTGCACATGTGATTTCTAGGGATTCATATTGTCAGGTGTGATCTCAATCGGCTTACAATCATTCTTGCAACATGACCAGCCCATTGCCATTTGGGTTTTTCTACTGAATTCTATGATCTCTTGTACTCTTGTTTACTTGCTGATATATTGTGCTGTCTTGTGGTTTCTCATTTGAAGTTGAGCATGATTCTTTCATGTACATGTCTCTAGGTTAGGTTCTATATTTCATCTCAATAGGTGACTATTGGGAAAATGCATTGATTGTATCCTCTTCTTTTTATGACGAATTGGATATCCTTTTTTTATCCTTTTTTTTTTTGAAAGTCAAGCTTGCTCTATCAAAGGCTTGCCATCTTAGATGATTCTGCGCTTGATTTTGTCTTCTTTTGAGGTTTTCATTGAATTTTGTTATCTACTTTTTTCTGTTTTGAGTCTTTGATTGCAATCATTGTGTTTCTCTTTCCAACGTGATTATTGCACATGATCTTTGTCTTACTGAAGTTCGTGTTTAGGCTGACATTCTTGTTTCCTTCATTTAGTTAATCTGGCTTCGGTTTGAAGTCGTGTAGGTATTCTGTGAAAAGGTCGATGTGGTCTGCATACTGAGGTTGCTCTGATATTTGCCGTCTAATTTGATTTCTTTTTTCTTAGTTTAGTTTTCCAAAAGTCATTTCGAAGCATCCCTTTCAAGAAAAGATACGATACTGGAATGAACAAAATCATAATACTGTATAAAGATACGAGATTTTAGATGAGAATATCAGAGATTTTGAAATGTTTTCTTCTCACCGTTGCAGAACCATTGTTCCTGAATCCCAGGGAAACATTCAACACAGGTTAATCAACAATTAGATTCTAATTGCTGATAAATCCGACTTTAAACCTCTGACTAATACTTTGATATACCGCGAACGTTGAATCTTCATTGTTGGTGTTGATTAGTCGGAAAATCCTTTAGTATACACTGAATCTAACACAGGTTTGCCCATTATTTGAAAGTGGACATTCTCATCAGTAAAATAGCGAAAATAACTTTTGTTAGTTGAAATGGCGTAAAGTGGAAATAAAATCGCTATAGGTTTATATGGGAATGATTTTAGTTGAATGCAGAATACAAAATGTTACATTGGTGACTTGTATGTTTTTTGATGGTTCCTATGATATCTCTTTCTCCCGTTTTCCTCTAATACACTACATTGTCTGGTGATCTCTCCCGGTAATGTTGAGCATGATTCTCTCTTTTATACGTTACAAAGTCCCAAAATTGAGGGTCAATTTTTTGATTAGGTTCCATATTTCAGTTTGTTGAATGACTATCAGGACAATACATTTTTGTATACGCTTTAGAAAACTGAAAATGCTTTTGGGGCGAGAGTGACAGACATCAAAGTTCACGGCATGGATCCCTTGAGATCATATGCGAAACTGTGACCTGTAGAAACCAAGATGGTGTGACGAATTAGACGAGTTTAGAAACTACTGGTTCCGCGGCACACACGATACAGAGGTCTGGCGAATCCTATGTTCAACGAAAGACGCTAAAAAGTTGCTCCCATTCTTGTGCACCACTCACACGAACGACAACTACAAATAATCATATCTTTGCAGCATTTCCGGGGGAAAAATTAATATTTTTAAAGCAGCAACACAATTTCATGAGCTGAAGATCAAACCATAAACATCACTGAAGGAGAAGAGTGATAAAGTAAGAATAAAACAAAGCAAACATTCAATAAAAATATCATTGAAATACACAAAAACATGGATATCACAATAGAAGAGGGAGATATCAAATGAGAATGTCAGGTAACACTGAATGGAATTTAAAAAAAATTTTTTATTACGCAGGGTTCGCAAGAGGTTCATCCCTGATTCACAGGCATAGCAATAATAGAAACATATCAACCGATAAACTGTTATCATTTTCCAGAGTGTGGAAGTTTTCATACGCTTCATCTTGACAAGTTTGTCAGAAAATTGAATGAAGCATGAAAATAAAGCAGAAAGAAACATCGGGAGAATGTAGAAATAATCGTTGTGGACAGGTGAGATAATAAGACCTAGAGTTGGGGAACAGTTGCAGCTGTCTGCTTCATTATTTCACTCAGTTGTGCATTGGTTGGAACAAATAGAAAAAAACTACTTCTACGAGCATAGACACCTTTGGCAAATATGCAAGTATGCACGTATGTGTTCACACTTGTATGTACGGATATCAATGCGAGAAATACATATACACATACACTCACACATAAACACAGCACGTATATATGTTTAAATGGGATACAGAGCAAACCTACACGAATGAATATTGAGAAATATCTAGATATTTTTTTAAGAATCGATCAAACTGGCCAAAGAGACCGAAAAAAAATCTGGTTAATTAACGCTCCCTTATTCAGGGTTGAGTGCGAGGTAACTCATTTGCAATGCTCTTCCAACTCGGAATGGAGCACTCTGATGGATGAGGAATAACCGATAAATGAATATACCGCTTAAATTCAACCTCGCTGACCGACCAGTTCTGTTGAGTTGAGAGAAAATACCAGTGTCCGGGTCCGAAGCTATGGTTTCGATCCTGCCTTGTGACATTGGTTGGTGTAATGGATAGTCTATAGTCACACCGAAGAGTTGTAATACAACGAAACAGCTGTCTCTGTATGAAACAATATATATATATATATATATATATATATATATATATATATATATATATATATATATATATATATATGCATTTGTGTATGAGCACACAAGGAACACTGAATATACTTTGGCTGTAGAATAGAAAATATGGAAAATTCAATGAAATTATGTGATTACATACGTACATGAATATGTATAAGAAAAGGAGAGAGAGGAAGAGAAAAAAGTGTGAGAGAGAGAGAGAGAGGGGGGGAGAGGGGGAAAGGGAAGAAGGAAAAAAACAAAGGGGTAGAGAAAGAGATAATGACAATAAGCAATCATCAGGAAATCGGAGATAAATACCAAAACAAACTTTGATTAAATGATCATATTGCTTTCATCTGACTGTAGAGTTATTCAATTTTTTTTGTTTGCAGGACTCATTCATAGTGTTCGTATATGTTAATAAAGTATGTAAATAAACATTCAATATGTACATGCATATGCATTCCTCGTATGTGTGTATATCTGAAAATCCATGGTACTTGCATATATGTTCATGAATATATGTATGAGATTATCAATGTATTTGATTGTCTGCATTATTGTACATTTCAATCCATGTGTGTGTGTATATGTGTGTGTGTGTGTGTGTGTGTGTGTGTGTGTGTGTGTGTGTGTGTGTATGTGTGTGTGTGTGTGTTGTCTTTTTGCTCAATTAAATGCATTTTTATATTTCAGGGCATTCGAATATTTTCCAATGTTCCTGCAAATTTTATTCCATTTCAAGACCCACTGTTGTCAATACTTATCCGACATAATTCATGTCTTGAAACTGATATTGCTTCTCTTTTGTATCGTCTAAAAACCATTAATAGATGATCTGATCACAATAACCAATGTTACAAATTGTACTTGACATCGTAATGGATGATTCTTTTAGTTTGATGTTTGGTTCCGTGTGATCCAAAAAACATATCGTTCTCTGCCAATCCTTGGACCTATTAACGTTGACTCTCCAGAAATTAAGGAACTGTGGATAATTGAAATTATCAGTACCAAAACACTAAGTGACTTTCATTTGACTTGACCACAGGCTTCTGTACAGACGGTTGGAATGTTTAAGAAACGTTTTTCCTTTAAGCTACTTTTTTTTAATAACCAATACGTTTGAAATACCGAATCGTAGTTCTTGGGATGATTTGATCACATCTAATGAACGGATAGCTCTGTGGTATGAACATTGCCATGTTGAAGCAGTTACCCTATCGGTTGCAGGTTTGGTTCCTGCAGCAGCCCCATTTTCTTTGATCGTCTATTCTACTTTCGTTTTGCAAATTGAGTGACATATCAATTGCGTGCTTGCAGGAGATCATTTCATAACATGTTTTTTTTTTTAATAATATAACGCAATTTATATTTCATATATATCTTTGTCTATATTTTCAAAGGTTCCTGCAAATTTTATTCCATTTCAAGACCCAATATCGTCAATACTTATCCGACATAATTCATGTCTTGAAACTGAGATTGCTTCTCGTCTTGTATATATATATATATATGTATATATATCGGATATTTTGTACGATTGAAAAAGATTTTGTTCAAAAGATAAAGCGCCATCGGAAGCACTATTTGCCCTTCCATTTTATTTTTGATTCATTAAAACGAAAGATCTGTTCACTTATTCGAGAACAAGGAGAGATCATTATCGAATACAAAGGATGTCCATTGTTTGTCATTTTTAATGGAAGTCTTATTGGAGAAACTTTGCGTCATCACGCACACACACACACACGCACACACACACACACACACACACACACACACACACACACACACACACACACACACACATATATATATATACATATATTAAAAGACGAAAAAACCTGATACTGTGATTCAATACAAGTCTAACACATATCCCCAAGGGAATTTATCTTTTAATATATTTGCTTTGTCATTATCTATGTTTAGTTCGTTGGGAGAGTATCAAGCCTTTAGATTTTAACGAAAAGAGTGACCTAAGGAAAGTACTACGCTTTTGACCTCACGTACGTATCCTAGTGTTACACCCACTTCTCAAATCACATACTAAAATATCCTCTATCTGAAATACCATCTACTACCCTAACATATCCTCCTCAATATCATCCACATTCCGTTATATATTTGTGAAAAGCCAGAAGTCGCAAGAAACCAAATCATTGATTTCATGGGTTTAAGACCATCTGATAAACTTACTTGACGTGATGTTTTTTTCCAAAAACTTAGCACAACACATGAAGGATGATTCACTTTCTCAATTAGAATGTGAGAGTCACACGGTTTACAAGCTCACATGAAGACATTTCTTTGCCCCGAATACTCATCTACTAGAAGCGTCATGTTTAATCAGTCGGCATGAAGTGAATATTCTGCTTGAACCATCTCTCAATATTTTTACTATTCCCAAACGTAAAGTATCGATTTGGAGATATCAAGGCCGTGATATATTAAGACCGTGATTGTGCTAATCTTTGCCACTCCTTCATGGAAAGATCAATGCATACGGTAAAATGAAAGTGCTCAACCCAATAAAACCCTATGACGAAGTAGCGGGGAAAAAAGATAGTTAATTGTCAAATAGATAGTCAGATCAGATGTTTGTATAATTTCTTTTTAATCAGCTGAAACACAAGAATAAGATGTCGTTAAAAAATGAATACATCCCAACAAGGATATATTTTTAGCAACAGAATTTCAATGCTTCAATCATAGATAATACCTGTTTAGGGGAGACGACTTTAGCTGAAACGAACAGCGTGATGAATTTTTGTGAGGGACAAAGATTTTGGATTCTAGTGGGTTGATGTGTTTGTTGAAGTGTAGCGTGCGTGCAGCTCGTGCAGATGTGAGGGGGGGAGGATGCTGTACGAGTGAAGAGAATGTGCGCCAAGTATAAAGTTGGATGCGTATTGAAACTAAGTTGAATGAAAACCTAAAATTAATTCGGCCAGACAAAAAACGTACGTTTATTTGATGAATGAAGTTGAGGTACATGTAAGGATAACATAAATACGATCGACCGTGAGAAGTGAGATAGGAGAAGAGGAGAAGAAGAGATAGCAAAAGGTGGGAACTTTATTGTCTTGATAGTACTGGCGTCGGTGTCATAGCAGAGTTTGTCTGAACTGCATGGACTCCTTATGGGTTAGATCGCTCCAGTGTAATAAGTGGAAACTGGGTTCAGTGTGCGAGCCTTACTGCCAAGTAAGTAAGTTAACTTGGGGGCTATTCTCTGACACTGATAGACTCTCAACGGACAGACCATGAAAGATAGAGAACATGGAGTTTTACCCATGCATGTTTCCCGAAGTAAAGATGTTTAGGAAAGATATCAGATAGTAAAAACGCTTTGCCATTTCGTTCACGAGAGTGAATGGTGATACGCGTTTGTAGCACGTGGTGTAGACAAGGTGGCGTAGTTGGGTAGTTGTGCGTATGTGTGGGGCTCGATTTCGGTGAAGTGAAATGGGCAAAGTTAGTACAGAGATAGGTCACAGAGTAAAAATGGTTAAGATCAGATTGGTTAGGGGCGGTGAAAATGATAACAATCTTAGAGAGAAGGAAAGAGAGAAAAGAGAGTGACCGGTCAAAAAAGCTTGGGCTAGAGGCTTGACCAGCTAGGGGTCCTGGCATCAACGATCATTGGACCATGTGCGTCCAGGGGTTTTGTAGGGGTCGTCGTCGGAAGTGACATTTTTGATATCTAGCTAAAAGAAGAGTTTCGTATTCAATTCTCAACTAAAAGTATAAGGGGCAGTACACCTGATAATATATGTTCTGATTGTGTAATATTTCGCTAGGAATAATAAAATCCATCTATGGTTGATTAGGAAGAGAATTAACTTTCTATAAAGGAAAGGTGACTGGAAAGATTCATCAGTTGAATGATTGAAACCGTACACATGAAATCTACCAAGATAGATATAATCATTTACTCATATAAACAAAATACTCCAAGGTCGTTTTCGGAATTAACAAGGAGTACAAACCGTGTATGTGAGATTACTGCAACATATCTACCGACATAGCAGTACCTTTATCAGGCTACATAAAGATCTCGAATCCATTCCATTAAAAAAAGAGTGAGACAAGGTGACACAAGCCCAACCAAACTCACTCCAGCCTTCCTTGATTCTCTGAAACTTCGAATGGGAACACAAAGGAATCAGGATAGACGGAGAAAACTTAAGTAACCTCAGATTTGCTGACGACATCGTTTCCTTTGCTAAAAAAACTCGACGATCTCTAAATCATGTTTGACGAACTTAATGAAACAAGCAAGGAGGCTAGCTTGCAGATGAACTTCAGCAAAACAAATGTCATGTACAACAAACAGACACAACAATCGGAACCGAAAATAAAGAGCTGGATAAAGTAGACAATGATATAAACTGAGGAAAGTGAGTCTCTATGAAGTCATCAAAAGAAGAAATCAAGCGAAGAATCAAACTAAGTTTGCAAGCTATCAGTAGAAAAAGCTGAACTCTTAAGAACAAAAAAATCCCACTGGTCTGAAAAAAAAAGGGTATACAACCAATGTGACATACAAATGATCACATGTGGAGCTGTAACATGGAAGGTAGTCATAAGATTGACCCTCAAATTGTGTACCATGTAACGTGCACATGATAGAGTCATATTCAACTTCACATGGAGAGATCATAAAATAGCACAGTATATTAAAGAAAAGACAGGAGTCCGGGATATCATAGAAACAGTTACAAAAACTCAAATGGCAACAGGCTGGACATGTTATAAGAATGGCAGATAACCGCTGGACATCACGACTCATAACGTTGACCCCAGAGATCAGGTGCAACGCAGTGGCCGACAGAAAGTGAAATAGTGTGATGAACTTGTTAAATTTAGAATGCATTTGCTCCGCCATGCCTATGATAGAGAGGTCTGGCGAATCACATGAAGGTCTACGATCAACGACAAACACTAACAGACTGATGATGATGATGATGATGATGATGATGATGATGATGATGATGATGATGATGATGATGGGGTGGGAGAAAGAGATGATTTACACACTCATTTTTATGAGTATATAAGTACAACGCTAATTTCTTTCCCACCTTAATTCTTTCCGTCGGCCATCTGTACGCAGAAATAAACATGTCATGTTAAGGGTCAGGAGAGGTTTCTGTGTTATCAGAGGAGATAATGTTTTTTTTTTTTGCCTCCATGTACTTTGACTTCGGTGAGAGTTGATAGAAAAAATGTGAAGAGGGGCATCTGCTTGTAAGAAAACAAACTGTTCCCTGGATGTTATAACATGAGAGTTTGATAGAAAGAAAAAAAAAAGACTTGTAAACTCAGAAGAACAAACCAAGCTGGATAAAAAGGACAGTGTTTACAGTTTTTACTTATGCAACGAATACTGAGCCTTTTATCTATTTTCTTTGTCTCTGACAAGTGTTCCTGTCACTTGAGGGTATCAATTTACGAGATCGAAAACATTTTTCTTATGCACCAATTGAAATAACTAACTTTTCAAGAAATTAAGTTTATTATCTCCTTATAAAAATTTTATCGAAAAATCTAAAGTTTTCCCAGAATTTGTATCGGATGTATGCGTATGTGTGTGGGGGGATGTGTGCGTATGCACAACTAGATATAAAGGGTCTCTCAAGAAGAAAGTACCCAGCCATTGATATTAATGGAAAGATTGCTTCCCCTTCAAAGTACTCTCCACTTGGCTACCAAGCTCATCAAAGACAACTCTTTTTACAACAATCTGAAAATCCTTTGTTCTGGACCGTCACCAGCTGCCTCGTCACGTTCTCCACTATGAAATTCCCGTTTCAATAACGATTTTAGATTTTGCAAAAGCCTGAAATCGCAGCAAACGGAATATAGGCTGTACCGGGGTCCGGAAAACCCTGGTGATCTGGTAATGCTTTGCCAAAAAGGAGCTAGAGCAGAGGTGTATAATGAGCAGCTAAGTGGAGTTTCATTGTTGAATGGGTAGTGCATGTTCATTCATTCGCAATTAAAACCTCCCTGATTGGTTGCCGAATGGGATAAAGCTGTGCAAATGGTTCTTAAGATATTCGAAATGGCTGGATACTTTCAGGACGGACATCATATATATATATATATATATATATATATATATATATATATATATATATATATATATATATATATATATATATATATATATATATTCACGCACACTTTAGGTATGTGTACAAGCGTGAATTTTCCCATATATATCAGAAATGAGATGAACTATTTTTTGATTCTTGATTCTTGATTGCACATTATAAAAATATTTATTTAGACAGGAATGTCCTCTGCAACAAACATTATGAGCAAAAAAGAATTTCTTAATGTAATAATGTGTAACCATAATTTTGTTAAGAATCAGCGTTGATTTGAAGTATGAAACGGAAGCCAACAGATAATGCTCGTTCTCTAAGATTGGCACCACTCTTTCGGAGTTTTAAGTGGGAAATCAATAATATATATATATATATATATATATATATATATATATATATATATATATATATATATATATACATATAGGATCAAGTCAAAAAATAATCGTAGCCCACTTCCCGTAGAACTACACTTTCGCACACCTGACCACAATTTTGCCACTAACGCTAGCTTCACCATCATAGAAAAAATAGAAAAAACTACTTTCCCTTTTTGTGAAGCGGTAATAATATTGCACTGTTTTGACCTTGTTGAACTTCGTTGTTTCATGTAAACGTCGAAAACTGTGACTATTTCCCCACTGATGACATTGCCGGTGTCTTTAAGCAGGTCAATATTGACGATATTCAGAGTATCACGTGCCAAAGAGTTCTACAGAATATCTTTCCTTTAAACCTAGAAACTTAAATCAGAGAATATAAATTTGCAGACACAAACCATCACTTTTGATAATCCCCATAAATTATTCTGTTTGCGGGAGAGCAAGTAATTACACAAAGAAAATGTAGCGGCCTGATCTGAATATTTTCAATATTGACCTGTTTGTCAAGAGAGCAAACCGAATTAGCTAATGGAGTTAAAGATCAATTTGAGATTTATTTATTGTACCAAAATCTCCTCAACTAAATGCATGGATCCAACTCTCTATTCCCTGACTTCATCACTGTGATTCCTCATAGCTACGTTTCATCACTGGAAATCAACGATCATAGACTAAGAGTAGTTGACAAAGTACCATTCACAATCGGAAGGTATTGGTTGCTATACATATTGTCAAACTAGACAGATGAAAATTCTTCCAAGGTTTCCAGCTCTCTCATATATATGTATATATATAAATATATATATATATATATATGGTATTATAATGATGATTAATAATTGAGTCATCCACGGACAGCTTTTTTGCGTTGTATCACAAATCTCTAATGTGGCTATAGACTACCCATTATCCCATCCAGTACCACGATGCAAGATAGGAATCTTCATCTCAGTCCCAGGCGCTCTCATTTTACTTGTGCCTCAAATATATAATATGATAATCTGTGACGTGCCAGAAAAAAGAAAATATACGGGACATTCTTGATACTACGGTGTTCTCTATTTTTATCCCTACTGTAAACGAAGCAGAAGTTTTCTCGTAAATCGATACAATTTCGATGCAACATAAATATAATTATCTCAATTGATTATTTAGCAATATACAGCAAGACTCTGTCTGCATTGCAGAAACCACATAATTGAATTCATAGCCGAAAGACAGAGAACTTTTCAAGAAATTCCAATCGTCACTCAGGTGACAATTCCCTTGTGCAAAATCATGTGCAGTTTTCGAAGTTGTTAGCACCTCCAGACTGTCTCCAGTATCTTATTTTTTGAAAGTGATAACTGTTTAATGAGAACTAGTGTCTCTGCATGATGCATCACGGAGGCACTCTGGTCCAACCGATGAGTGTTTATTGGAATTGCTGCAGAATAACCCTTTTGAAAGTTGGGGTAATATATCTGAATTGTGGTTATCTTCGTAATAGAATATTTGTAAGTCTTATGAGTAAACAGGTGAGCATAATTTTCTCTTGTTATTACCTGCACTGTGTTGCCCCAAGGAAATACATGAAAAACCCAAGATAGTACCCAGTCAGGATGATTCAGTTTTCTTCCATATGCACTAGTAATATACCCGTTGTTTGTATAACAGCGTATCCAAGAGTGGACATGCAAAGTACAGTTGTATCATGTGAGTTGCTTGAAGCACCCAAATCCTTCATTGAAACCAGATCTGCTTATGGACATCGTGGAGAGCTAGTTCAATCTAGCCATATTTGACGACCATTGCATCTTTATATTTCTTGCAAAGGCTGAATTCAGCTATATCCTTTAGCAAATATCCTTATGTTTCATCCCAACCTTTTGTGTACCCCCCTGTGACCTACTGTCTTTCTTCCCTATCATCTTTGTCGTGGCCTTTGCGTTCTGATTCCATTCTCAGAATCACTCCTCGACTCCCAATGCTTAAACATATTTTTTATCATTTTCATAGTGTGACAAGAAGATGGACGGACGAACACATCACTTTACATAATGTAAAATTTATCTTCCTGTTGTATTTTTTTTAACAAAAGCCTCAAAATTTCAAGTATTTGAAGTGGTGGTGATAAAAAATGTATTTTTCTATCAAATTTCACTTGTGTTCATCTTCTTAATCTTTAGCAGTTTCCATACAACTCTCAATTAGAGCTAACGTTACATAAACATAACTAGAAAAAGTTAAGATAAAAATGTAGTCAAATCTATCAAAAACTTACTGAAATGTATTACAATGAAAGCATTGCCATACTTCGGTAAACCCTGGGTATAACAAATTAATGGGAAAGATATGGTCGTCTAACACGAAATTTCATTAAACCCAATCAAGATTGGATTATTATAGCCCAAACTCCAATGGCATGGATCCAATTGTCGATTCTCTGACTCTTGATTCATCACAACCAAATTTCAGATAAAAAAGAGGTATGTTCGATGGTTAGCTGCATTTTATGAACATCACTCGAGCAATCAGAAGAAAGTTTGATACAATCACATGTTTGAGTCCCATATTTGATACATGCGAAGGATTTGTTTTGGATTTTGACAATAGTTTTCACAATATGAGTCAGTTGTGAAAAAAATATGTATTGCTATCGTATCAGAGATATAAATAGGAATCCAATTCGTGCAGCTCATCTGGGATCACCAAATCTTGATTGCAGCAATTGTTTTGATAAAGTTGAAATTTGACTGAATTAAAGCAACTTTTTCATCCATTTTACGCAAAAAAAGACACAAACCTCGTCGAAAGCTAAAGAATGTAAAACGCGATACCTGATAACGTCGGAAAAATCATCATCATCACCATCATCACCATCATCATCATCATCATCATCATCATCATCATCATTCGCCTTTAGCGTCTATTGTTGGACATAATCTTCCACTTAGATCCTCCAGACCTCTTTATCATGTGCTTTGCGGAGCCAATACTTTCTCATCTTGTTCGTTACATCATCTTATATTTTCTCAGTCCTGGTTTCGCATATGATCTCTGGGGATCAACGTTGTGAGTTGTGATGTAAAGCAGTTGTCTACTATGCTCACAATATGACCAGCCCATTGCAATTCAATTTTTTAAATTGATTCTATGATAACCCGGATTCCTGTTTTTCCTTTAATATACAGTGCTGTCTTATGATATCTCCATGTGATGTTGATCACGTTCCTCTCATGTGTACGTTGTATGGTTCTTAGTTTGAAAGTCAGTCTTGTTCCATGTTTCAGCATCTTATGAGGATAGAGCGTTGGTTATTCACACTATTTTTATACTAAAGATATTTTCTTTTTCTTGAAGGTTCGGCTTGCCCAACAAAAAGCTTTCCGACCCTAACTGATTGTTCGTTCGAATTCTTCATTGAAATCCATGGTTTACGGTGTAATGGTCTACTCTCTCCCATTCTGCATCTTCGATTTTGACTGTTGTGTCTTTGTCCCCAACATATTCCTCGTACATGATATGTATTTCACTGAAGTTTGGATGGAAACCAACTTCTTTGCAATATTCGCTAATTCTGTCCAGCATCATCTGAAGATAACAAAAGTTTACAGCAACAAGAAGGATGTTTCTTGCAAATCTGAGGTTGCTTAGGCATCCATCGTCCATTTTTCTATTATTTTCCCCGTCTACATCTCGGAACGTCATCACAAGGCAGACTCTGAGAAGTTTGAGTGAGCTGGAATCTCATGTCCCTCAATTTTCGAGCTGGAATCGACACCTGCTTATTTACATACAAAAAATCATATACACACATATATATGCACACACACACACACACACACACACGCACACGCACACACATACACACACACAGACATATAAACACGTACACTCACAAATATATCTATAAACACACACACACATAAATACACATACATGTATATATAAATACATGCACACACACACACACACACACACATATATATATGCACGTGTATCAATGTCCACTGCTTTTCAATGGGGGAAACGTATTTATTTAGCACAACAGATGTTTTTCTATATCACAACTACGTCAGAGCATCTCAAATTCGAATTGCTCCAAAGCTCATTGAGGACTCTTGGAGATATCGAGTATGATGTATTTTTGTGGTCGTACAAAAGTTCATGTGCATTTTTCCCTGGTCTTTTTGTCCAGAGTGGAGATTAAATCTTTGGATTATTCTTTTTTCATGAGAAAAGCAATGAATATAAATATTCTGCAAGTGATTCTTTATAATGAATATAAATCAATATATTTGTTTAATGCCATGACAATCCTCTTCCAAGTATAATATTATTTCTCCAAGGAGCAGTACACTTTTTTACACAAGTTATCACTTGATTTTTATTCGGGTAATTCAACCATGATAGAAATATTGAATCGGGAAAAATCTTCCAAGACATAAAAAGGATATCTTGCTGAGTTCTTAGGGTGTCAATTGTAAGTAATTCACCCAGCTCTTATACGAAACTCAGTCTGCACAGGGTTCTGGTATGAATCTAGGTTTACCAACCCTGCCTGTCTTCCTGATATTTGGAAAACATTTTATGTGCAGGAGGTAGCTGGATCGAAGCCTATGAGGAAGTAAGCAGCAAGTCGATCGGGACCAGAACACTACAACAGGAAAGTTATTTGAATCAATATATTCCCCCTCTTTTCACGGTTTGCACTTATTACGTTTAGCTATGTCGAGCACGTGACAGACATTCCCCGTGCATTCAATATCTTGGACGACTTGACGGTTCTTTGAATCGGTCTTGCTCAAGATGTAACAATTTTACTTGGTATTCCACTGGGAACAACGCTTGTTTTCACGATCAATGAAGTTATGAATAGTCTCAGCCGAATAACATTGCTACAAATAAAAGTGTTTGACAACCTGACAGATATTGCTACAAGTTTCTGAATTCATTGTGTGGGCAAGCGGAATCAAGACCAAGTTCCATTGTGTCTGTTCCTCTCCCGTCGTATCTGTCACTACTAAATGTGGGACAAAAGTTCTTAATAAAAAAGGTCAATGGAAACTGTCATGTGACCATTGTCTTTTGGCAGCAAGTCTTGTTGGAGTGAGCGATTAGGAAAACAGAAAACGGTGATCAATGAATAGATCACTCGTCATGGTTTTGGTCTGACGGTGTTCATTAAATGAGTTTTCATTTCCACGAAAAGGGGCGTGGAAGTGCACGGACAAAAATTGAGGAATCAATTTAGCAGAAAATTACATTGTAAATTGGATATCCCACGGGGAGAACAGTTGGCAAAACAACGATATTTCTGTATACATGAGGTAAATTTGTGTAA
>OY735218.1:6583057-6625557 GCA_963457665.1 Thysanoteuthis rhombus
ATGGCAGGGGTTATCTATTAGATATAGGTATGGTTCCTGTAATTTATTGAGAAATTGAATAAGGGTTCTGCGATAAATAATTTAAGAGAGTAACTGCTATAAATCACATTAGGTAGCCTCTGGGATGTGCTTGCTAAATTTCTTTTATTGGCTTGTGATCGCTAAGAAAAGTTTGAATTACACCCTCCCCGCAAAAACCCCTACAAACACACAAACATACACAGATACTACCTACCTGACCAAGTTAGTACAAACGTATATAGCAAATTGGACCATCCATTAAAAAGCTATTCAAAGGATGTGTAAAGAAAATGAAATCAGCGTTTTCTTTAAACATACGAATGAGTAAATGTTTACATTTTCAGCACTGTAGCTCCATATGGTCTGTGAGACGGACTCAATAACTTATTCACTATATACCGTGTCACTGCCACCGTCAACCTCATTGACCATGGAAGGGAATGCTGTTCCATATTTCACTAAATAAAGCCACTGAGATAGATCATAGCACCATGATAAGATAACTCTTCTACCTTATGAAAACGGATACAATATGATATTAACTGCCAAAAAAAAAAATAAATAAATAAAACAAAGAAGGATCGTCTAATGGCATTTGTTGGTTTGAACAAGCAAAACTTCGGTTTCATTTAAAACAGAGTATCATCTCATTCATTTATTGATGATTTAAGCCGAGGAAAATATACAGGAGTAAAATCTCCTTTGCCAACATTTTTCCTTAGTCTTATGACGACAGAAAGTAATCAACCGTCAGATGATTGTTGAAAATCTTTCATATGCGGAAAATTCCTTATTTAAACTCTTTTAAATCGACTTTATATATTCATTTACTGATTTGTCTTTTTTCCAAAAATTCTTCGTGTCTCAGCTCTCTAGAACTTGGTATCTTGAGCGACTGTCGTGTGGATGTTACTCAGGGACAACTCAGATTGATTCACTCCGTCAGGCTTCATTGTCATGCTTAAAAACTCTTCCGCATTGGACTATCCAGAAATATCGTTTGTTATTCTATTGAATGAGACCATGCAGCTGGATAATGATGCCAGGATTGGATATCAAACTTACAAAAGAGTGTGTACAATGTGATTAATTACATCATGTGGCATAAATTTTGTTTCTATGTAGTGATTGTTATTACCTAGTTATACATGTGTATAGAAGATAATCATTATTCCTTTCAAAGTTTGCTCTGCAATCAGGTCAGTATAAATCATAAGTAGTTGTTTTTTCTTCCTTCTTTCGAGCTTTTAGTATCTATTGTCGAATCTGAACAGCGATGGATTGTTGAGAGACGAGAAATTTAGATCATCGTGGGGTGATGTGTAGTGCGCCGGCCCTATAGCTGTGGAAGGAAAGGATGCTGTACGGAGAGAAGGGAATGGAATGCACGCAAAGTATGGTGTTGGACGCGCAATGAAATAAAGAGGAATGAAGACATACAAGAATTATGACCAGAGAAGAGACGTACGTTTAATACAAGAATAAAGATGAGGTACACATACGGGTAAGGTTAATACGATCGATCGTGAGAAGTAATGTTAGGAGAAGAGTCTTGATAGTGCTAGGGTCGGAGTTGTAGCAGAGTTCTCTGAACGCGTGGATTCCGTATGGTTTGATTTCTCCCAGATACGTGGAAACCGGGTTCAGTGTGTGAGCCTTAACTTGGGGGCTATTCTCAGACGCTGTTAGACTCTCGACGAACAGACTATGAAAGACGTAGAACATGAGAGAAGGAAGGATAGTGAAGGGTAGCCGGCTGCGAGGGCCGTGGCAAGTTAGGTATAGTGGCGCCAAGGAGCATTGAGCAAGTGATAAGGAGGGTGAGAGAATGGCCGGCCGCAGAGGCCGGGGCTAGTAGCGTACCCAGCTAGGGGTGCTGGAGCTAATGAGCATTGGACCATGTGCGTCCAGGGGTTTTATAGGGGTCGTCAGAGGAAGTGACGTTTTGGATATTAAGCTAAAAGGAGAGTTTCGTACAAAATTCCTAACTAAAAGAATAGGGGGCACTACACTTCATATAATGAACAACGTGCAAATACCCCCGTCGTCCAACTGGAAAAAAATAGATTCTGAATGATCACTCTCGGTCACCAGAGTCAAGTTTGAAGGGGAATAATTGATATTTTCGATACTTTCCAGGTTCAATCAAAAATGAAAATAGAATTAAAAAATGAATCCTATCACCAAAGAACAAAACAAAGTTCAAAAAGTTGCACAGTGTAATTATTGGAGCTTTCAAAATATGGCTAAAATATAATTAATTATAATCACAACAAATCTGCAGCTGAGAATATTTTGTCGAATGATTGAATGAAGGCTTCTCGTCTAAAAAACCAAAACTGGTGTATGAAGCTTTCACTGTGACATTAACTTCTGCACCTGTTTATTCGTTGGGGCGTCGAGTGTGTAAATAGAAGACAATCGACAAGTCGAGGAGGATCTGGCAACAAGTTGCATTTTTAGCAAAGTCGAGGGTAAAAGCTTTTAAAATTTGGGGGGGGGATTGCTGACTTCTTTTATCTACATTTATTCATCAAACAAATATACTATAAGCTGTGATAATTATAATTATTTGCTGCGATGGAGGATAAACGAAAAAGATCCGAGTTTTGTTTTGATAAATTGGGCGAATATAACTGTATCTTTATTGTGATTGAAGATGCAATTGTGGTCTACGTAAGCACATGGCTTGGAGGGCCTGTCAATAAGACGAATGTTTTGTCAACTATTCTCTAAGGTAGATTAATGCTTCACTCTCCGTTTCTTCAAAAGTATCAATAACCATCCATTAATTAAGTGGGTGTAAAACAATCAGCAGGAAAAACACAATTAACAGTCTCTCTCATATGAATTACCAGAGGCTGATGAGGATGATAATTGCTGCCACTTGGCAGAAGTAAGGTGGCTCCTTGGATACGAGACTCTCAAGTTTTGTCCATATAGCAGTGTGTGCTCAGGTGATGGTTGGTTACACTGTCCGATCTCAGCCTGGAAGATCTCTTAATCGGCGAAACAGTATAGGTCAAGTCTTCCCGGAGTAATGCTCATAGTGGAATATGATTTTCTTGGCTAATGACATTTTACAGAAGATGTCAGATGGAATAGAAATTACTGGAAATTTCACATGAAATAGATATTGCATAGAATGGATATCAAAGAATATCACTCATAATGGAAATACGTTGTAATCTCATATCACAAAAAAATAGATATCGAATATTACATACAATACATATGGTATTAGAAAGATATGACAATTATCAGAGAATGAAATTAACTAGCAAGTTCCACACTCACTTATATCAAATATCAAATAGGAATAGACACAAAAAATATCACACGCTGTATTTTTTGCATTTTGAATAGTTATCTATTAGTAAAGATATACTGAGTTGATCTCACTTATAGAGTAGGTATTATGATTATCACATGTAACATGACAGATATCGCATTCTATACATTTCAAAGTGACACATGCAATTTTCACACATCACTTAGACATCCTATAAAAAAGGTATCATATAATTGATAGTTCATAAAGAGATATCACATAGAATAGATATGGAAAAAACATCTCAACTTGTAATCTCCACCTCTCAAATAATATATTGACATATTGATTAGATATAACAAATATTAACATGAATGAAACATAGATACCCTATTGTTTTTTTTTTAATAATCTAGAATAAATGTTTCTGCATATTTTATATCACATTAAACATACATCACAAATCATACTCAGAACGTAAAAACTCTGCGATAATAGGTCTCTTTGATTCGGCACTAGTAGAAGTTTTGGAGTAGAGAAAATTGTATCTTTCAGCAATAATGTTCTTTTTAAAAGTAAACCAATTATCATGTGATGTCCCATGCAAGGGGAGACAACTCCAATTATACCGTAATTTATCCTTTTACCTTAAGTGATCTCAGACTCTGAGATCCAGACATTATTTTACAAGTATTCTCGTTCCTACCACAATGCTTTTAGTTGATATAATCTTCGAGTTAAATTATGAGGATTTGCTTTGGAGTTCCAGAATGTTGTGATTTTAACGTGAAAGATAAAGACTGTATCGACCAGAAACCCCATAACAGAATGCAGCAAATATGAGGATCTTGATATTATAGACATCCAAATAAAATATTCATTAATTTATTACCATTGTCAGTACATAAATAACATGTAATATATATATATATATATATATATATATATATATATATATATAGAGAGAGAGAGAGAGAGAGAGAGAGAGGGGGGGAAGAGGGATAGAGACAGACGGACAGACAGACAAATAGAGACAGAGAGGGAAAGGGAAGGGACCGTCCTGTTCACTTGCTTCAAATTTTTGCATAAAAAAATATGATGAGAAAGTCCATTAAACTACATTTCCAGTCCATATAGAAGCCATTAGCAACTACTTTCCCCCAAGACATTAAGAATATTAAAAGACGCAAAAAGCAACTTTCCAAATTATATACTTATTCAGTTCTTTTATTCTTTTCCATTATTAACTTGTAATTGACAGCTGTTTGTTAATCTGTATTACTCAAATTTCTCCGTCGACATCTGAATAAATTTTTCAGATCTAAATTGCAAAAAAGTGATTGTCAAAAAGAGTTGTTTGCTTTAAAAGTTATCATTCGTTTTTTTTTTTCAAATAATGAGATTCTACAATCTAATTTTACACTAACCATAAGGCAAAACTTTGATATCCATTGAGGGATTTCACCGAAAATTTGTGTTAAATTGTATGATTGCTCAAGAATTCACTATGAACAAAAACAGGGTAATTGTTCTTGAACTGAATAATAAGATTCTCCGTCATGGATTGATTAAAGACCAAAAAGAGACACACATGCTTCAATAAGAATAGCATGCGTACAAAATTCAACAACTTCACTCTACAATATCTATGTATCACTTCATATCTATCTATCTATCTATCTATCTATCTATCTATCTATCTATCTATCTATCTATCTATCTATCTATTTAATCAATGGCTTGTGTATTTGTTCATATCTATCTATCCATCTATCTATCAGTACACCAAATTGTAAATCATCCTTCACACTCACACACTCAGGAAGATTGCACTGGCTTTCAATCACGTGTTTCTTTTTGCACGCGATTCGGATCCGAATCGTTAGTCCAGTCTTCTGATTTTCAAAAAAAAAAAAAAGTCGCATTCGCGAAAAAGTCAAGAGGGGTCATTTTCAGTTATCAAATATCACAATGTTCTTTTTCGACCATAAAATACTATGATATCCTTTTTGAACCAAACTTGCGTTGAAATAACATCGGCATTGGGGAGTCAGTCCCGCTCAACACACATTGATGAGACAGCCAAGAAATCTAAACACCAATCAGTAATATATGTTACAGAAATGAAGACAGAAAATACAGGAAATATTAGAGGGAGGTAAGAGGGGAGGCAAAAGTGTTTGATTCTCCATTATTGAGCATTTAACAATTTTGGCCAAAGTTCTTATAGTCTAA
Source organism: Thysanoteuthis rhombus (assembly GCA_963457665.1). Taxonomy (NCBI): domain Eukaryota; kingdom Metazoa; phylum Mollusca; class Cephalopoda; order Oegopsida; family Thysanoteuthidae; genus Thysanoteuthis; species Thysanoteuthis major. Next base: position 6,588,585 of record OY735218.1, read on the forward strand.
TTGCTCCAGCTGCTTTACTTTTGTGAATAGATCAAAGATAATTCCTCAATTAAGAAACTCTGGGTAAATTGCCACAATAATCCATTGCAAGAATGTTTGTGAAACTCAATTATATGACGTAAAAGTCTTGTCTCCTATAATTGCTAACGTCTTTGTCTCTCGTAGTTTGTCGAACACGTGTTTTGAATTTAACACGAATATAAGTGAAAAAAAAAACATCTCATGATTCCTATGTGTGGTACTATCCATTCATTTCCCAGGAAAATGAATTAGTGAATCTCTCTCCATTATCTAGGTTTCCAGAACTCGCCAAAAAGTTTTATTTGTCTAGGCGTGTCTGTCTTATCGACCACAGACTGTTCACCACTACCCAGAACAGCATTATCTAAATAATTTTCTTCTATCTGTCAACTACATTATGCTTGCGTGAATACTTCGGCTTCCTCTCCACTGAAGTCCTGAAAATAAGGTTCTTTGTTATTGGGGGACTATATGTTTTGAATACAAGGAAATGGATATATAATTCGTTTAAAGACCACACCTTGAATTGAAAATTGTCTCGTACATTTGATGGAAAACTGGTGCATTGGTTCAAAAAGGTTATCTACGAAAATCAGTATTTACTCATATTTTATTCCCGTCAATTTGATCATATGACGTGCAATGATATGTATCAGAAAGTATCTAACTACACCAGAAACCTCCTACAGAGCATTGAATCAACATAGGAAACGAATAAGAAAAAACTTTACAGGGATTTGCATGATCAAAAATCCCCTCTGGATATTGTATCAGCTTTCCTCAGACAATCCAAATTTTTCTCGTTAGCTTCACATGCAAGTATATCAGACCATGGACAAAATTGAGGGAAATGTAAAAAAAGCAGCTGACTGTGATCCTGGAAAGTAATTTTGCTGACTGTCTTGAAAGGTCGAATGGGACGATGGGATAAACGTACGAAGACCCCAGGGGAGTACATTGAAGGTTGGCGAAGCTTTATTGTGCTAAGTTGATTATTGCTCCCTCGATATTAATTGGCTTGATAAATTGTAGACCTCATATCGTTGGCATATAAAATAAATATCCATGAATTTAGGAAAAAACTATTTGAAATGGAACCCGAAATCTTTTAATCAAAGACGACAAGCTTTTTTTCATTATGAATTTCAAAAATATATAATGTTGCTGAGGATTGGCGTAACACAATCTTCCGCTCTCTGCTATTTTGGTTTGATCTCTATTGAACCAAGCTAAATCGATATCCCCATTTGCCAGGGTTCGATTTAAAAGTTGAAATTAATTCCATGAAAAATGAGGGAAACTACAGGGTAGATTGGTCCGCTTAATTGATTAGAGGATGCATATTCCTACCGTGTTAGTAGTCAGTATTCTAGAATGATGATTTTCAAGGCAGATACGCCCAATCTACTTGCAAGATTGGCGCAACACAATCTCCCTAACCTGATTTTCCTCTACATTGTTCAGATCTGTGATCTGTACCAACCTAAACCTAATAAATATCAGGAGTTACAAGGACGTAGCCTCATTAATTTCGTTATTCTACATCATTCGTCCTCTTCCATTCGACCGAGACATTCTCTGGTTTTTCTTAATTAACGGGTGTTTTTGATCCTACCAGACGGTGTGTGGCATTTGTTTGATTAGGGCTTATCGGGGAACTGATAACTTTGCTAATTTTGGACACACGTTTTAGGCCGTATTTTTCTCATTACCTATGACCATAAATCTCATGTTATCTTGATTATTGGTTGGTGTTGATGTTTTGAAAGGTCTGTAACGTTTTGGAGTCTGCTTTTATGTTATTTTTAGAGTTGGAACAAGTAGAGGGTGAATAATTTAAGTAGAAAATTAAAGAAATAGAAAAACTGCACCAATAATCATGAGGATTTTTTTGTTGTTTCATTTCCACGCGAAATTGTTGACAATCTTCATTTTGTATATCTCTGAATTTTTGGGATGAGGTATTTTTATTATTTCTATTAATATTTGGACCATCCTCATCTTGGTTGTTTTTCATACAACGTTTCGGCCGTTGTACTCTACGGCCTTCATCAGGTATCATCTGGTAGGTGTGGGAAAGTAACGAACCAAACCTTTTATTTAACCGACAGGGGTATATGGACCGCACTTTCCTCTTAGCATTAGTAGTATTATTATTGTCGCACACTGGGATTGAACCTAGAACCATCAGATTACTTGCAATAATTTTGTCTGATTCTGTAACCACTACGCTATGTGTCCATGTGGATGAAGGCCGTAGAGTGCAACGGCCAAAACGTTGTATGAAAAACAACCAAGATGAGGATGGTCAGAATATTAAAAGAAATAAAAAAAATCTTCATTTTGTCAAACTCAAGTCTAGTCGAAAGGTGCAGTCTATCTTCCAACATAACAATAAGAACTATTCTCATGTTATTTAGGGAAATACTCTGCTGTTTGGCTATCTAGTCACATCAAACCATATGAACGATACAGATTTTCCGTACTGTGATTTGAAATCATGACGAAGTCATCAGTTGATAGATCTCCTACCGACTCTGTCGAATTGACAAGTCTGACATGTGTTCAAATTTTTATATTGTAATTACTTTTTTTTAATCATATATGCAATGAAAAAGATTGCAGTGATTATCCTCAGTCCGGAAAGAAGAACATAACTTACCTGTGCAGTAGTGAGGATTATCATATGTTTTATTGAATGAAGCCTTGTTAATCATTGATTTCTCACGAATATTGTTTTTTCATTTTAATCTGAGTTGCTTTCCATCACCAAAACCTCGACTTCAGTCATGAGCAGTGAGCAAAGATCGAAGACGGACAATCTTTTGGTAAGACTCAAACACGCATTCCCCTGCCTCTGGAAGTCTTGTCAATCTCATCAGATGCTCTGTCCCTTAAGCTACCAGATTTCCACTGGCTAGAAGAGTATTAAAACTTCAATTCTAAATCCTTTTCCCCAATCGATTGCCGCTATATTTGTCATTAATGGATACGATAAGTAGCTGCGATGGAATGCAATTTAAATGAAATTGAATAAAATGCTTGTCAAAATTAATAAATTTGACACTAAATTTCATCCTCGGCAATTGGAATGAGAATGTTTGTTTTATCTAGGTGGCCAGGAGTTGGCAATGATGTGCTGGGTGACTCAGTAGGTGACAGCCCTGAGAATGAACCCATCGGAACAAATTTAAACTCTAACCCAGACGGTTTTTGTTCACTTTACACTAATGCTCTTCGGAATGGAATCCATCAATATCTCCCCCTCCCAGTCATGATTCGAATAGTACAGGGTGGATCGGCTGAAGCCTCTCCTGGCCTTTCTTAACTCTTATTAACATCACAAACTGACCAGCTAAGTAGTAGGGTGATAGATTGACCCCTAGTGGGGGCAACTGATGCCATAGACTGTTTAGGAGCAATACTTGAAGAGGTTAGGATATTTCGATGAGTTTGCTTGGATTAGCAATGACTAGTGAGCTACTCAAAGTAGAACCATACATAATTATATGACGTACCACTATATTTTCATCAAGTTGGTTTTTTGTGCTGATGTAATAGTTGATCTTGGAAAATTGGGTTCATTAAGAATGTCGCAGTGGGCTGGCCTTTGCCGGCCCCTGCATTAGGAGACCGACAAGTTATGACATAATGAAGGAATTGAAGATTGGTCGTTAATTAGCGATAATCAGACAAGGAAAGAAACAAAAGAAAGACTAACTATCAAGAAAGGAGGAATAAAGTCAAAACATTTTCAAGACATACTATGATTGAATAATTCCTTTTTGAGAAATGATCAGGAATGAATTTTTCGTGCCACAATGGTATCGTAAAATTTGTGCAAAGTAGCTGTATGCATATTTGAAAGCAAGAAAACAATTTGCTCTGAAGCAGAATGAGATTTTTTTAAATGGATTTTGAGACAAATCACAGCAGCACGACACCTGAGGATAGAAAAGAGGGTGTTTATTACTCACACTCCATCTACAACATTGGGTTTCAGCGAACCCCCAACAACAATATTTTTTCTAACACTTCTGAATTTGATTTTACGAGCTAAGATAATCCCTTTAGAGTTCACATCGGAATAAAACTTACAAACGGGAAGCACAAGTCAGATGATCCTTATTTATATTACTTGATAGTGAGTATTTCTTTTTATTAGTACCTTCATCGTTTTGATCTCCAAATTAAACTGAATTCTCACCTGATACAATTTGAACATATTTTAGGGGAAGAGCTGATACGTCGGCGTCTTTTCTTTCCTTAAATCCTTATCTACTTTATAGCTAATGCATGTGCGATCTCTGATTTACGGATGACATTTCCCTCTCTGCTGTGGAACTCCATGACCTCCAACTAATGCTAGACTGAAGTGAATGAAGACTAGAACCTCACGAGTACGACAGTAAAGCAAATGCCATGTATAGCAAACATGTTGCAGACAAACATACAACAATCGAAATCGAAAGCGCAGAACCGGAGAAAGTGGAAATAATACTTAGGACAACGAATCACTTTCGGGTGACAAGCTTCCGGTAGAGCAAGCTTAAATTTCAAGAGCAAGAAAATTTCCTTAGACCTAAAAAGAACTAGTGTATCCTTCTGATAGTCACCTACAGAGCTGAAACATGGCACTTAACGAAGCGAATGATCCTCATACTGAGAACCATGCAACGTTCACATTGAATTATCATGCTCAATATCACAAGGAATGGTACCAAGGCTGCTCAATGTACAAGGAGAAAGATAAGATTTCAAATAACGTAGACTTCATTAGAGAACACAAATAGCTATGAGCTAGTCACGTTGTGAGAAAGTCAGACATTCGCTGGAAATCACGACTCACAACGTGGATCCCAAGCGATCATATGCGAAACCTGGCCCACAAAATATGTCTTTTGATAGAATGGAGAGGTCTGACGGATCTTTGGGAAAATTTATGTCCAACAACGGACCCCAAAAAGATGATGATGAACATGGTGATGATGATGATGATAATGGATCCTATTTTTAATGTTTTCATTTATACGCTATGATGCTTTTTCCTGAAGTTCTTAGATTTTTTACACCTTTCTTTCTCTCTTTGATCAAAGCACGTGTGGAAATAATGACGAAGATAGTATAAGCGTTGCTACCATACGTATATAGTTCGCAAAATACAAGATGTGACATTGAGTCTCTCCCAGTGTAACTTATCAGTTCAGAATTGGTGGAATTCAATTTCAAAGCCGAACAATATGTCGGGCAAAAACGTTGTGATGAAGATAAATAGAAATAAAATTAGAAAGAGAAAAATGATAGCGGAAGAGAACAAATGGGTGGGTATTCCAATTCGGTAACAAAAGCTGACAGAATAAATTATTCCAGTAGTTGGAGAGAAAGAGTAGGTTTAAACGATGGGACTCATAGCTTCAGACCATTATACTCACCATATGGACGTATTAGAAGGTTTTAGGAAAATTTTGCTTGTCACCAATCAATTAGTTCAAAAAAAGTAATTTAATTTAGCAACTCACAAATGGTGCTAACTTAATTAAAGGTTGGCTATATATTTCCGTTCTTTTACTCTACATCAGCTGAAAACAGTGTGAAGCCATCGAAACAAAAAGTTTTTAGTAATGTGTGCGTCTATCAATTACAAAATTGAAATCCCCTTTCCATCAACAACGGAAAAACATTATCTAGATAACGTTGAATCTTTACTAATTTGAATAAGTACGTTTTTCGGTATACATAATTGACAAAAATGTCAGCAAGATACTTCTATAAAAATTCAACTCGGTGACTTTGCAGATTATCCATTGCATAATAGAACCCTCAATCCATTGCACGATGATCTATTGCACGATTATCCATTGCACGATTATCCATTGCAAGGTAACCATTGCAAAATAGAACTTTAAGATAGAACTGAGTTGCCATCACTCGCAATAAAACGGAAATTTAGTAGAGTTTACAATAGAACACTGTTGACTGCAATTCCTGTCATTCGCAGTTAATGGTACAACAGAAGCATTATCCGTGTGAACAGTTTAGTGACAGCGACTGATGTCTCTGTCGATGGAGGTAGAATTTTTGAGGTGGATGATCCATTTGGAAGATCAAGTCGAACGACTCAACTCATCATCATTTAAAATAAGATATTCTGAGCAAAACATTAGGGTTAAGATTTAGGCTAAAACAGTCACATATGATCCACCGCTGCCAGAGGTGAGAGTTTGAGACCAGGTAAAATCTGGGATTTACAATATAGTTTTCTTGAAAGTGGAGCGGATCCATAAGAAACTAAAGCTGGGGAGCGATCACCATACATATATATCGGAAATATTCTTAAGCAGAGCTGGATCCAAAAATTGTGATAGTGATTTGCTTGAAAACAAATGCGAACATAATATATTTCTGATTGAATTATAATTTCTCATTTGTCGAAATTTCTCCAAAGACCACTTCACATTCTCTAACGATCATGTGTTCTTTCCTAATGAATGTTGAGCAGTAAAAAGCTCCTGTCGTTTCAAATTGAAGGAGGAAGTACCGGGAAGTCTCGGTTCCAAAGCATACGATTGAAGCAATTTCACTTAGTCACTATGTTTTCAGATATCGATTTGGAACTGAATGAAAAATCTAATAAATATCAAAGCAACTTCAAGCAGAAGAAAACATATACAAGTTTGCTGAAATATTTTACGAAAGATAAGGGCTAAACAGTAATTTTTTGTAAAAAACAATATTCACGGAACGCGTATTGCTTTCTACTGTTTTGAACATTACTGACGGGAATTGATTTCAAGTTTCTGGGTTTGCATTTGCTTTATACTCTTCAAGGTTTCGTTTTGTTACAGTAGCCCTTCAAAACACTCTGTGAGTAAGTACAATAATAGGAGATTTTTAATATTTTCCTCGTCTTTAATGAAACAAAAAAAAAAACAATCTTTTTGGGCTGAAATAGATCCGTATTACTCTCCAAGTCCGGGAGTCAGTGTCCGAGTTCAAATTTTCCGAATACTGATGTTTAGGGCAGGTGTTCCCTTCCCAGTGGAAAATTCGTGCTATATAATTTGGTAATGCTAGCTTTCCTTCATTTGGGCTGGTAAATTAATGCATACGACAAAAGTTTATGATACAATTTTGGAAATATATGGACGGGGCCTGGTAATTTTTGTTACAATTACGTAAGCATAATAAAACGCCTTGACGTGGAGCAACTTCTATCAAGTAGAACCGTAAGAGTTGTTGCAATTGTAGCGTCCTCTATCTGTACTTGGAATCACATTTCATCTAAAGTGAGAAATCCTTCGACCCAAGCTCATTTCGGCTGTTATTATCTTGTCAGGATAATAACCCTTATTTCGGGTTAGTGGTTTGTCAATATGTTAGCCTGTCAGTTAGAGCAAAATACATTTTGTGTTGGGGACTTCGGACTTTTCGGTCGAACCACTGTGGCCTACATATGATCTGACTAACAAGCCATATAGTCTACAGATTTTTCTTTCTATGAATGTCTGTGTCCATGTTTACATCACTGGGTACCATCTAATTTTTTTTTTTCAAAAAGTGATTTTTGGATGTTTGTGGTCCTTTTGGGACGAAATTGCTTAGATACTGAGCTGGTATTTTCCAAGGATTGAATGACTAACTCCCCTGTGCAGCTACCTTCTTAATGAACCAAATAGACACATTCCTTCTTAACATGGTTGAAAGAGATCTCAAATATACAACTTGGCTCTCCACTTTGAGGCGTACAATTGATTATCTGCAATACTAGACTTCCAAAATGTTTGTATAAGTTGAATCTCCAGGCATGAAGCATGGAAATTAAAACAGCCACTTTCCTTTCAGATTTCACGGATTTATTTGCCAATGTTTCAGGGATATCATTCAGGTTAACTTCTTTACAAAAGGGTTATCTTGAATATCAAGATAAATAAATGAAGAAGATTTTCAAAATGATAAAAAAAAGGAGAGAGGGAAAATAAGATTTGGAAGGGCAGACGGATGAAAAGTGATTATCGGAAAGCTGTAGTAACGTGCATTATTTCATTATTATGGAATTAGATATCTTCCTTTCCTCTGGGGAGATGAGATCTAAGACCCTGAGCTGGTAGCAATGGCCTAACAGCCAAGAAAAAGTCATGTCGGAGACGATACAAACCACAGCGCTGTTGTAATAGGTGAGAAAGATTTGAAATGAGGACTGGAGATCGGAGGAGACTTATCATAATTAATCCTTCAGCGATGAACACCGGACAACTGGTGTTAAAATGCAAATAGAGAGGGAGACTGGTAAAGATCAGGATAAAAGGAAATATTGAGACTGTACAGACCACAACACTGCTAGGAACTGCACGGATACTGAAGTAAGTGCTAGAAACATAAGGACTGCAACACTTAATGTTAGCAGTGGCCTAACAGTGGAAGGGAAATGAAAGCAAAAATGTGAACCACAGCACTGGCATGATAGATGAAGGAGAGGAGAGATTTTGGCCGAAGACCTGAAGAGACTTATTGTCACTTAGCCTTCAGCAATGACCACCGGACAACCGGTGTGAAACTGTTATTCTCAGTATTACTGTGGTCTATGAGAACGAGGATAAGAGGGCTGGAGACTTGAGGAGACTTGCTGTCACTCAACCTCAAGCGGTAAGCACCAGGCAACTGGTGTGAGATTGCAAATAATAATAATAATAATAATAATAATAATAATAATAATAATAATAATAATGATAATAAAAATAATAATGACAATAAAGGAAACAAAGGAAAAGAGACGGCTGGAAACGTTGTTCAACAAAGTGAAGGAATACAATGACGAGATTGAAATGGAGTTTGGGATGGTAAAATATAAAGTGATGGTAATGCACAAAAGAAAGCTTGCTGCGGCAGAAGGAATCACACTCCTCGACAATCAAAAAATTTGAGTTTTGAGCACACGATACCGATACAAATACCTGGGAATTCTTTAATATTACATGATAAAACTGGAAGAAATGGAGGATAAAATGAGGGGAAGATACTTTAGGGGGATAAAGAAAAATTTAGAGACCCAAGTAAACAGCAGAAACCTTATATTAGGGATAAATACAGGGGCTGTATCGGTAGTAGGATACACAGGACCATTCGTGGGATGGGCGAGAGGAGAACTCAAGTCAGTGGACCGGCGAATAAGATAACTTTTAGGAATGCGTATCGACTTACAACCCAGAGATGACACGGATAGACTGAACGTTAAGAGGAAAAAATAGATAGAAAAGGACTCAGCGGTATAGAACTCTGTGTCCTTAGGGCCAAAACAAGTCGAGAGAAGTATGTGTGAGCGGACAGTGGAGACATTATAAAGAGTGTCTGAAACAGCGCAACAAACAACAGAAGAGTGGGAAACGATGGATCATCAAAAAAAAGGAAAGAAAAATGGGAACAGAAAAAACTATATGGATAATTTATAACGCAGATACAGGATCTTGCAGACAAAAGATCATGGACATGGCTTCAAAAAGGGAACCTTAAGAAAGAAATGGAATCGCTCATCATGGCAGCCCCCCCCCCGGCATCGAAACAAACTATATCAAAGCTGAAGTTGACAGAACGCAGACAACAAGCAAATGCCACCTGTATGGTGAATGGTGAAGGAGATTAGATCATGAACCACATAACTAGTGCATGTGAATCAACTGGCCCAGAAGGTGTATAAACACAGACACGATAGAGTATCAACAGTGATATACAGGGAACTGAACAAATGAATGGAATTTAACAATGTACAAAAGTGGTGTCAGCCCTGGAGAATGAAAATTGCAAATTAACTTGTGATATTGATATCCAAACTGACCGACCAATCCAAGTGAGGAGACAAGACTTAATAATGGCTGACAAGAAGAGGAGAACATACCAAATAATCGACATGACCGTGCGCGGAGACTACAGAATTAATAGAAAAGTGTGAGAAGCCGGGAAAATACCAGGACCTCCCAAGAGAACTTAAGATGTGGAAAAGGATAGTATCAGTAATCGTAGGTGTCTTGAAAGACATTGAAAGTGAAATAGGAGGAACTGGGGTGGAAAAGAAAGAGTGAGACTTTACAGACCACAGCACTCCTGGGGACTGCACAAATACTTCGGAAAGTAATAGAAATATTAGATCTAGTATCCCTAGCTGTTAACATTAGCCTAACAGATGAGGAGAGGAGGAAAGAAAAAGAAAAAAACAAACAGAAAAAGCAACACACAACGAGCGATGGTGGAGAGACGAGCGACAGCGCTGCTGTGATAGGTGAGGGAGATATGAAAGGGGGTTTGACACCTGAGGAGACTTGTTGTCACAGAGTCTCGAGCTGTGATCACCAGGAAACTGGTGTGAATAAGATTCCAAATAATAATAATAATAATAATAATAATAATAATAATCCATGCACATATCAATTGGCAATTTGTGTATGTATTCTGACGCGCTCAATGATGCAACTGATGTAGCAAGTTATGCGCTTATATTCTGTTGACGTATTTAAAATTCTGATTTCATAGAACAATACGATACGCAATGAAAAAGACCCGAAACAATCACAAACATCTGTTTGTGGTCATCTGAACCCTTTTCTCCTATTCACTGCAATACAATTCAGTACTACCCATTATTCCAAAATGCTTATCTATGAGTATTTCCGTATATTTCATATATGCCATCAAAGATGACGGCATCAGTAGACTAGATAGTAATAATAATATTTATAATGATCATCATCACTAAATGTCAAGATGCTGTAAACGATTTTTTGACATATCAAAGAAATGTTGAATTTTCAGAATCATTTGAACTGAAGGAGATTATGTAGAGAGTTTTAGTTGGCGGTTTCTAATATATATATATATATATATATATATATATATATGGAGAGAGAGAGAGAGGGAGAGAGAGAGAGAGGGAGTGTGAGAAAGAAACATACACAAAGAGATGAACAGACGGTTTGAGATAGATAAATACATATTAATACCTCGGGATGTCCATCATTTTACGGAAGATTCTCTTACAAGTCCCAAAGGATACAAACCTCTCTTTCATCGTATTTCGTATTCAGAGTGCATTTATATAAATGACATCTGACATTTTGTCGATAGATGTTCGTCACTCCTGGTAATGTATTAAGCTCGATCAAAAATAATCGCAGTTTTTCCCAGAGCTGTATATCTCATCTCAGATTAAAAGTTGATATTCTGATTGAGAAACTTCGGACCTAACACGTTTCTCATTGAAAACTAGTCTAATGAAAGTGTATGAGAAAAGCAGACAGCTTTTATGGGGATCGTTACATTAGATGGCACGACGCTTTCCAATAATACAATGAAGTCATTAAGTTATGTATCCTTTTCTGTTTTAGCTTGAATGTTTATCCTTTTTCCATTGATGTCAGAAGTCAATGATTGGAATTTTTATTATCAGCAATGATTTTTTGAAGGGTCTTAGCGGAATTCAATCCTAACTTTCCCATTATAGATATCATAGAAAGTAATCAATATCCATCTTGCAAGTTGGATGCTGTCCTGCAAATACAAAGAATATGATATGGTATTTCAGAGCTTTGAGACCCAGACAAACACTTTATCCCTGCGAGATGTGGTCAGAGCAGTACTGTCATATCACAGTAGGACTGTACTAGAAGGCAACAGATTGAAACAAGAACAAGCCAAATAAAAGGACTTTGCCTAGGAGTTGCAAAGATTTTTGAGACCATTGATAAAAGTTGTACCGATGATAACGTACTTAAAAAAAATGGTAAACAATTACAATCGAAACTAAAACTTATTATAAGTAATGTGGCTGCACCAGACAAAAATGGTGCTAATATACAGCATAAGATACAAGAGATTGAATGATAGATGCTGTAACTGAATTTTCAGCGAAAACAATAAAAAATTTACTGTGGACATCTAAATTTACGTACATGTTTATATATTCCACGCCGAGTGTATATCTATACATATTCCATGCAAGATGGGCACACGTGCACGCATGCACACACACACACACACACACACACACACACACACATATATATATATATATATATATATATATATATATATATATATGTTGTTTTTTTGCCTGATAAAAGGAATGAATATATAGTAAAATTTTGTGATATTGTTCTTCGAGCGATTTCTCCCTTTCACTTTCAAACTCTGAAATCCTTCATCGCTAATGATCGATGTGTCGTCATAATACAAACGGGCTGTGTCACTTTATTTATTGATTTCTTCTGACAAAAAATGTTGAATTTGAAACTTCTCCAACGTTTTACCCAAGTGACGTTTTGATTAACCTCTTTATCATCAACAATTAAATGACTAACATCCCTGCGCGGCTACTACTTAGATGAATCCGCCAGACATATGCCACCTTGACGTTGTTGAATACAGTCTTGTATAAATAACATGGCTCTCCTCTCTGGGGTTCAGGATTGTAAAATAAACTAGACCTCTTAGACGTTTAAATAAGTAGATTCTTTCGGCAGGTCTCATGCAGGAAGATTTCTCCTAAAGCGCACGTAATATTCGCAATATGATGCACAGAGATTAGTAAAGCTCTCTTCACTTCAAATTTCACTGACTTGTTTGCCATTGCCAGCAGTTCACTCATGCTGACCATTAGACAATATAAGCCAGATTATTAATTGGTAGATCAGGAGAAATTACAGTTGGCTGAATCTCAGGAGATTTTTCAATGTGTGGCGGGGCCTGAGGAAAGAGAGGAAAAAGAATCGGCGAACAACTTGAAAGGGAAAATCATGCAAGAGTGAAAGAGAGATAATAATAATAATAATAATAATAATAATAATAATAATAATAATAATAATAATAATAACCCACAGAAAGAATAATTAGCAATGTGTATTTTCACTCTGACGTGCCAACTGGGGGAACAAACGTGATGAGAATGCTAAATTTGAAGAACAATAAAAAAAAAGGTATGGAAAACAAACGCTAAAATAATAGGAAAAACCCTTATGGAGTCAACATAATGCCATTTGCTAATGCTAATCATCATTATCATCATCATCATCATCATCATCATCATCAGTCCTTTTAAGTCCATGGTTGGACATAGACCCTCAGCAATCTCTGTCACGTTTCTCTATGATTGGCGTCTCTGAGCCAGTATTTTCCGAATTCGTCTATTTCTTCTCTCCATCTAGTATTCCTCCAGCCTCAGTTTTACGTGATCTTTGGGGATCTAGTCGTGATGTCCATCGGACTTCTGCCCATTGTCATTTAAGGTTTTTAATAAATTATTCAATCTATGCTGGAAAGGTCAGAAAAATGGGAAGTCCAGCATCTCTCTATTCACTCTCCCATCAGAGCAAAATGTGACACAAGGTCAAGGCTTTGTGTAAGGGAAAAAAGAGCAACCCATCAAAATAGCTCCAGCCGTTACGACTTTGATTGCTAAGCAACCCTGGTTAAAACAACCACAGTCACGAGAGCGTCAGGACAATCCCGACCTGTTCATTTAAGTGCAATGGAACAGTACTGTCCCGGGTGCTGTATCCCCTGCAGCTTGATGGAGTGATAGTGGGAGAGCCTAAGGACGAATCTAAAGGCTCTCAATGTGCAAAGCAACTTGCACCCTCAGTATAACTTCATTTGCTATCGCATTGCACCGGCACACTCAGTTTATGATGCCGACCACAACACAATCTCTGGCCCATTCGACAGTGTCAGTATGGGCACCTCAATCTCTGCTGGAGAGCAAATACTACACCATACCAAAAATGCCAGAAAAAATGGGCTGGGTGGGGATCGGCATGATTCGATTGTATGCACGTTGCATGCTCCTTAGTTCGAGGGTCAATCTCTCAGTTAGGTTCCATGCTTCAGCTTCATAAGTGACTATCGGAGGAATACATTGTTTGTGTACTCGTCTTGTTTTTGATGGTTGAGCTTGTTTTGCCAAAGGCTTCCCATCGTAAAGCGATTTTTTGTTTAGTTTCTTCTTCTTTTGCTGTTTTCATGAGTTTTGTCGTCCTTGGTTGTTGAGTGATATACTTCCCCACCACGTATATGAAATAGAATGTATATAGAAGGCTCTTTAAGCACTCTGCAATGCAAATCCCTGTTATCTACGTATATAAAATTGAATGTGTATAGAAGGCTATTCTCAAAACTCACTGGAATACAAATCTTTATTATCCAACGTATAATATGCAACATGTATTGAAGACTATTCTCCTAGCTTGCTGAAATGCAAATCCCTATCATTCACGTATATAAAATGCAGCATGTAACAAAAGATGTATATAGTATATGGCATATAGGAAACTATTATCTAAGCTGACAGTGATGCAAATATATATGTATAAAATGCAATGTGTATAGGATAATATTATCTAAGCTCTCTGCAATGCAAATCTATAATTTCTACGTATATAAAATAAAATGTGTAAATGAAGCAATTCTCCAAGCACACTGCGATGCAAATTTATATTATCCATGTTTATAAAATATTATGTGTCTACAAGGCTATTATCAGAGCTAACTGCAACACAAATCCCGGTCTACCAAATATGCAGAATGTTATGTATATAAAAGGCTATTTTCAAAGCTCACTGAAGAGAAAATCTTTACTATTCACGTTTTATAACGTGCAATTTGTATAGAAAGATATTTTTTGAATCTCAGTGCAATACGTTCATGAAATGCAATGTGTATAGAAGGCTATTCTCCAGGCTCACTGCAGAGGGATTTCTTATAATCCCCACGTTTAAGATGCAATATGTATAAAAAAGCTATTTCCCCCAAGCGCTATAAATGCAAAACCCTATTAGCTGTCCATATAAAATCCAATGAGTATAAAAATCTATTCTCTAAGCTCATGGCAATGCAAATCTATATTATCCTTGTGTATAATATGCAATATTAATAGAAGGCTATACTCCAAGCTCACTGCAGATCGGAATAAACCACGTATGCAAAATGCAATGTGTATGATAAACTATTCTCGAAGCCCATTGCAATGCAAGTCTCTGAGATCCACATAAAGTGCAATGCATATAGAGAGCTACACTCAAAGCTCACTGCAATGTAACTATCCATTATCCATGTGTAAAAATGCAATATGGATAAGAGGGTATTCTCCAAAGTCACAACAATGCAAAACTCTATTAACCACATCTGTTAAATTCAAGTACGTAAAATGCTACCCTCCTTGCTCACTGAAAAGTAAGTTTATATTATCCGCATACATAAAATACAATAATAATGATATGATGATGATCGTAATGGTATAAATGTAATTGAAGTCTTTTGCATTATTATTTACGGAATATATCTCTGAACCTCAGCCATCACTGGACAGTCCGAAAAACGTGCCCGCTGGAAGGAAAAATATAATTATATTTTCGTTTAGACGACACTAGTTTGTTGGACTCCAATTTCAGAAATCCGAAATGCTTACAAAAGATATAGCATTTTTAACAGTCTATTTTGAACAATGTTCATTGACACACGACGGTCCTGGCCATTGTTTTTACAATCATATGTATACTGATGTATCTTACTATATTTAGTATCAAAATATAACTGTGACGAGCGTATTTCTGAATGAAAAGATATCCATTGACGAACAAAACAGTAATATCTTTTGATTTAAAATTAAATCAAATCAAAAATTATATGAAATTGAATTAATAATCATGAACATAAATGAATGAATAATTATATAATATGATAAAAGTGTATAATATATATATATATATATATATATATATATATATATATATATATATATATATATATATATATATATGTATGTATACTTATATTGATTATATTATATATTATATTATATCATACATAATATATATATAAAATGTATAATATATACATATGTATGTATATATATATATACATACATACATATATATACATACATATATATATATATATATATATGTATATGATACCAAATAATATATAATATAATATACATATCTGTACAATATAAATAACTATGAATATATTCATAACAATCAAACTAAATCAAATTAAAAACCGAATTAGAATCAAATTAAATTGATTGAAATAAAAGATTATTTGCAACAATCTTCTATTGACACCATCAATATGATAGAAAGTTTGGTTATAAAGAGTTTTTTACAAGTAATTGTCCGATTTGATTGTTTCCCATACTTACTAAAATTTTGTCTCTCTTTTCATTTCTGGCTAATATCATATGCACAAAATACGATGATTTATTAAGTGTTCGAAGCAGTCATCATTGACGAACAATACCAATTCGAAAAAACTGTCATATCTTTAAGATAATTTGCAACATTGATAATCGATAAATTGGATATGAGGAGTTAGCTGTTTCCTTTAGACACAATTTTATTTTGCGTGAGGATAGAGTCAGAAAATAGACAAAGTCATATGTTTAGTTGACCAAAAAAGTTCCTTCTGTCTATTAAGAAGTACGAGATTGTCGCTAACAATTTTCATCATTAACCCTTTTACTTCACTTATCCCGTAATTGCATTTAAATGACTAACTCAATAAATCTTCTATGCTATTGCAATTGATTGCAGCTCAGTTCCGTCTTTTAGTCAGAGCTTTCATCTTACAATTGACAACTCTTGTTTGACAAAGGCTTTTTTATTTTTCAAAGGGCTTTTATCATCCCCAACCACTCTCCGCAGTTAAAGTACTCTAACGTAACTGAAAAACATATTTACGGTTCTGTATCACAACCATCTGACATCTTCCAAGCAACTTTATTCCCCACGCTTCCAGAATCTCTTTAAATTGGTCCTCCTGACAGAATAACATCCTCGATTATCTTTTGAAATCTTCCAAGGAATTAAGATTCTTTTCAATAATATAATTCCGTGGTGACAAGTTTGAATGTTCATCTACCGGATATGCCTGGTTATTCACTCAGTAAAAAATGTCACGTGATTTACGTTTTTAGCAGCATGCCGTTTTAGGAGCGGAAATAGATTGAAAAATGGATGATCAATCTTACTGTTTTTCACTTTTTGTTGTGCCGTGTTCGCTAAAAAGTCCAAAGATAAAAGAACGAAGGAAACCCAAAACAGTGCTAGGCATAAACTAAGGGGTCAATTGAACATGAACCAAATAAGTTAAATCAGCCCCAACTTTTAACCTTTTTTTCTTGACGTATTGAAAAATAAATTTTTCTCTGAAACACTGAAGAAACCGATGTTGACAGTTTGGTTGACAATTTTTTTAATGTATATACATACATACATACATACATACATACACATATATATATATATATATATATATATATATATATATATATATATATATATATATATATGTGCACGAAGAGGAAAGTAAACAGAGATGGGGATACAGATAGATTGATACACGGCTAGAGGGGAAGAGTGAGAGTGAGAATGATTAAGAATGATTGGTAGATAGTTGGATAATTTTACAGTAAACTAATGTCTCATTCATCACAATCCATGTTCTATTTTAAGCAGCTTCCTGTTTGTTGAAGGTATTCCCTTTAAGTATATGATCCAAGTGATAGAAAATGTGATTGTTGGGCGAAAAGAGCTCTGATAAGAATGCTGTGCGAGGTTTCATAACCTTTTCGTTCAAATTGTGTACCGTCATTTGCTGGACACGCAAGCATTTTTGCCCTTCATTCAAGGTAATCCGTACGTTCTATTGAGTTTTTTTTCCTTTTTTTAAAAACTTTTCATATTTGGTAGAAATGTCGAACAATTTTCGAATACCCAACGTTCAGTTTCTCAGCAACCTCTCAAATTGTTTTGTATGGGTACGTCTCAATAATTGACATTTTCGAATTCCCGTAAGGAAAATCTTGTCTCCAATTTTGAGCTGACATGCAAGTTGATGGTTTTCTGACCCAAATATTGTTTGATATTGAAATACGTTTTCATTTCTTTACGTCCAACTGTCAACTCGTAGAACAAATGTGTTCGAACTTGCTTTTTTTCCATCTTTGATTTGACAGCCTCGAATAGAATGAACAGTGAAAAGAAAACTTCCAGCTAAAATTAAGTTAACACTTTGAAACGGGACATTACATAAACATTTTCAAATAATTGTGTATTCCAAAGATGAGCATAAGAATTCGAAAACACAACGACCGCAATTATGTTTTGCACCAAACCAACACAGAGATACAGGCGATGATTTCTAAGTAAAACCGGGACAATGATCACGCCTTGACACTCTCTATCATTTTGTCATAGTTGAAGCTTTCCGTATTATCCTTCAGTAAGGCATTCTTTTGATTGATTGAAATTACTTGAGGTAATAAAGAAATTGCCATTGATTAATTCCATTGTGCTGAAAAACTTTTGGTGTTACCGATGCCAAAAGATGAAAAAATGAAGTATGTTAAACTACATCATGGGAGACTGGCATTTGAGAGAGAAGGGAAGGTGTACGCTGGGTCCATAATTGTTCACTACAAAGCACTGGATGATGTCTAAAGTTGTTTTTTTTACTTGACAATATCCAAAATAGAGTAGAACAATATCTAAAAGCATCCAGATTCTGGGAAATCCATGTGTTATAATTGAATTAAGGAAACACCTCCTAGAAATATCTACATTGAGATATACCTTGATGTTATTATTAAACCCATCAATATAAAGTCCAGAAATGTCCAAAAAGTTGTCCAAAAAATCAAATTACAAAAAAAAAATAGAAAAAGTTTAATGCAGAACTAATTGTCGTGGTCAAGTCTGTAGAAAAAAACGGTATGACCTGGGGAAAGGGGTGGAACACATACACATTCACACATATGAAAAGGAATCGAACCCTTCGCTGTCTTTGGTATATCAAACCAGCATTTACCCCAAGGTATTGTGTGCAGAATCATGTTGGTCTGCAATACCCATGTAAGTAGTCCCCAGAATTCACAAGCCTAACTTATTAATCAAGAGACCTTCCTTCATTTCGTTTCTATCTTAGAATGTATACGTCACGCCAAATACGTGACGTTGCTTAACTGGCAAAGGATATTTAACGACTATTCTTTTATAATCAAAATTGTGTGAAATAGATACATGTGTATTTTCTAACTTATTTCATAAAAGATAGAGAGATATGTAGTTTTAAATTGAATCAAAGTTTATTTAAAAAGAATGAATTTTGCCAGCTTGACAATTTCACCAATTCAACATAACATATGTATTTTCAAAGCAAGTATAGTTTCTGAAAGCTTGTTGATGCTTATTTCTAGTATCATCATATAATAAACATGAAGAACCTTCTTAGGAATTTGCATTTATTTTTGAGATCATCAAAAGGTCGGCTGGGTATAATGTTGAGAGCCATTGACATAGAAAACACACCGAAGAGATAGCCTTTCAGAAAAAAAAAAAATGTATACCGTGTAAATAATTTTCTTGGTTGAGCCAATAATAATTCATTGTCATTGCACAAGATGGAAAATCTCTTGGATCGACGGTAATACTCTGCATAGAATTATTTATTTGGATTATACTTAATATTGTCCGACTCACAGAGGGTTTTGTCGGACTCTTACAGAGTAGAATTCCTCATGATAGTAAAACTTGAGATGCTGAGATTTCGGCATAGAATCTTAAAAAAAAAAAAGCAAAAAGCAAAAAATCCCAGATGAAGAAAAAGCAGAAAGATGGATGATGTCATGATGGAATCTTCGTACCTCCCATTATAGGGCAATGAGAAAAAATTGGTTAGCGTGACCCTCACTGCCTCTTGGGAACCCTTCTCTGCACTTAAGAACCCTCCAATGCTCATGGGGCCCTACACAGGCGGCTAGATCGCACATGTATCGGGCCAGTTCTAAGTTTTCCTCAATTTAAGAGAAGACCGCTGGGGAAACGCTTATCACGTTTCTGATCTCAGCTATTCGCCTCAAATTGAGTTAGATTCACAATCCAACGTTTGATTATTATGAACTACAGCATTTCTATTACTTTTCTTCATTTCGTTGTTTTTCACTCTCCCGGTACAAGATGAACATCGATTATTTTGTGATTTTTTCCCTCGATTTCTAGCTCTTATAATGATGCAATAAGATTGTGTATTCAAAAGAAAATGTTCCCGCCGGGAAAGAAAATCTTTTGAGAAGTGAAAAGATTCTGATATTCTTTCTGAAGAAATATTTTTTACAGTATTGAATAAATGAGGTTATTTGGAAATAAAGAAAGGGAATATCCTGGATAATATTGCTTTCCTCGATAAAAGGAAACAAGCAGTTATTGGGGCGAATAAAAAATAAATTATTGTGTCGAAAAAAGGGGGGATAATCCAATAAAAACTTATGGATGCTCTTTGCTTAATGAAACTCGCACCTTTCGATTGGTAAGAGGAATAGAGTTTACGATTTTGTATGATGTTTTTCAGCGTATATCGATTTATCCGTAATTTCTTATGTTCATTTATGTAGAAATTCTACTTATAAATGCGTAAGTATATGTGATGGAAGAATGTAGTCAGTATTGATGCTGTACATATTCGTATATATATATATATATATATATATATATATGGAGAGAGAGAGAGAGAGAGAGAGAGAGAGTGAGTGAGTGAGTGAGTGAGTGAGTGAGTCAGAGAGTGAAAGGGAGTGGATGACTGATAGACGGACAGAAAAAGAGAGACGAAGCGGAATTAGCACGCACGCAGGTGGATTGAAAGACATTTATGCAAGCAAATATATATGTTTGTGTGTATATGTGTGTGAATATGCACATGCATACACACACATCTATATTTACACACACACACACACACACACACATATATATATATAAAGTGAGAGAGAGAAGGAGAGGGGGTAGATTGATACGGAAATTATAGATTGATACGGAATACATACATTATTACATTTATATATATATATATATATATATATATATATATATATATGTATATATATATGTTTATATATATATATATATATATATGTGCGTGTTTATACGTGTGTATGCGTGTGTATGTGTGTGCGTGTACACAGATAAAAAATTATAATAGACAGAAAATCTCTGCAAATTAAAAAATATATGATCTAAAATGACTTGACAGAAAAATTTTCGAAAATTGAATTAGTTGGAGAAGTCTTCGAATCCTTAAAAACTTTTGGCACCAAAAGGCAACAATTTTTTGAATACTATTCCTCGGAACATTGACAATTCTGTATGCAAATAGCTGACAACTAATATCAACATATATATATATATGAATATATGAATATATGAATAAGAAAAAAAACTACTTTCAACACAAGTTAAAATATGTTAAACCCCATGTATACCTTCAGATTTAAATATTCATACGTACGACCGATCATCAATTACCTATGAATGTATCATTTGCACTTTTATGTAAGCGTAACGATTTCATTACGCTAATGTAGTTATATGAATTCATATTTTCAAAGATTTTTGTTTGAAACGTAGCAAAACTGAGACTGAAAGGGGTGATTCTATAATTGAATTTTGATTTCAATTTATTATTGGACTAGGTAGTTGGAAATTGATACACTTTTCGTCTGCTGTTCAAATACGTACTTTGAAGTGAAAAAAACAAAAACAAAACAAGAACAATAAGTTCAATGTTGCGTTCAAAAACTTTGATTTCTGATATCAAATGGTTTTCAAAGCAGTAGTAACGTTAGTGGTTGACTTAATAGTTCTAATAATAGAAGTAGGTAGAAGAGAAAGGTATGATTTGATCAAACCGTTTTTGGCTACTTAAAAAAGAGAGCAGTAAGTTAAAATTGAAGAAAATGTATAGTTTTCATCAATAATTTTTTTATGCTTATTTCTCTTGACATCATCATTATCAGTCTTTTACAGTCCGTCGCATGACATAGGCCTTCTCCGAGTTTTGCCACACCTCTCAGGTATCGAAGAGCTGATATTTTCTGAACTTTAAAGATTTTTTCTCACCATATAGTTTCCTGAAGCTTTCGATGATATCTCTGACTCCCGTTTTCCCCAATTTACTGTGCTATCTTGTGTCCTCTCCATGTAAAGCATAATCGTCTCCTGTGCACGTTGCCTAGCCAGTCTCTCGGTTGGGTTCCATGTTTCTGCTCCATAGGTGACTATCAAGAGGGTGCACTGGTTGTATACTCTATTTTTTTTTGACTAAAGGGATTTTTTGTTCTTGAAATTCTGGTTTGTTCTACCAAAGGCTTGTCACTTTGGGGCGATTCTTTGCTCGAATTCTTCCCCTTTTGAGGATGCCATGGAGGCGTATTGTTCTACATAGATGTAGTGGTCTCCTTTATCCAGTTTTGCTTTCCGATTTTGATCATTGTGCGTTCATTTCCGACCTGTTTATTGTACACGATCATTCTTTTGATGGAGTCCATGTAAAGGCCTACTTTCTTGCTTTCTTTTTTCCAGTTCATCCAGCAGTCTTGGAGGTTCTCTGCAAAAAGGACCATGCCACCTGTTAATATGACGTTACTTTGGTATCCGATGTCTATTCTGATTCCTTTGTTTTCCTAGTCTAGGTTTCTGAACATCATCTCGAGGTAAGTAGTAAAGAATTTAGGTGTTCTGATTATTACCATGTCTTACCCCTTTCTGGAGGTGAAAGGGCTCTGATTCTTTATGCAACCGGTTAAGAGCTGCTGTTACGGTGAATATGATGCAATACTCTGACGTATACGGGGTCTAAACTTCGTTGGGTGATAGCATCAATGACATCAGGAATCTCTTCATGGCTGTTATGGATAAATAAGACATTTTCAGCTCTAAGGTTACCTTGGGATTGAACATTTTTTCCAGATAGGTTTAATTATAAATCATCATCATCATCATCATCATCATCATCATCATCATCATCATCATCATCATCATCATCATCATCAGTCTTTTAACGTCCGTTGTCAGACGTAGACATTCCCCAGGATATAATATGATTCCCGTGTTCTGTTGTTTAAGATAACTTGAATTTACCGATCGACCAACCAAAAGGCGTCTCATAAAGATGTGTGGACGCATGTAAAAAAAGATTGTTGACAGAAATAGAGTGAAGCTAAGAATCAGTTACCATTAGTTTGTATCAGAATTTTTCCAGAATTGTTACCCCAAAGTAATTGTGATGTCATGGTGGGAGCAGGTATAAAAACTAGGTTATAGGAAATATATGACAAGACGGAGCGCTGTCTCTGTAACGAATCACTTCAAAACAAACTGTTTTTGGTTTCGAAATGGCGTATATCGAACTTTTGAAAAGCTAAGGATGAGTGTAATCATTTTTGTCTGAAACATTGGGAAGACTTAGGAATCAAATTATGATTTCAATTTATTTCTGAGACCAGGAAATAAAAAAGCATATTTCCTATTATGCATTGCTCTTGTAAATTATATTTCCCCTAATTTTCGCAGAAGATTTTCGCCTTGAGAGGTGGCAATATAAAAAAAAAAGACGTAAAATCTGTTTCTGTGTCTTCTATTTTGAGCCAATTCTGTCCGTCTGATTATTTCGAGCCTAGGGACAAATCTACCTTTGTCTCAGAGATATGGTTGGAATTTCAATGGTTGGCTTTTTCAGATACTGTTATGAATTCGATCAAATAATAACAGCGGGAGTCTACTTATTGGAAGTTTCTTTCCAGCCTCTTCTTCGCTTTTATGAAAAAGAGGGAAGGCTATCTTCCAACTTTTTTATGTCCAGTCATGATAGAGGCAAATCATAAAATCTTCTCTCTCCGTCACCACAGTCTCCCCCTAACTTATAATCTCAAGCCTCTGACTCAGCGTAACACATCACTAGCACAATTATTTGTCTAGGAACGCCTAATCTTTCTAGATAATCCAGTGCTTTTTTATTTGTCTCTCTGCGGCATTTCAGCTCACGAAATGTTATTATGAGAGTAGCTGATAAGCCTTTCTTCCTTCCATAATAGATTTTTTTTCTTGCGTTTAAAATCGACCAAAATACAATGACTTTAAGAAACACATGTGGAACAAACGTCTTATATTTTTTGTGTATGGCAGACTAAATAAGATATTCACATGAATCAAGATCGAGGAAAATAAACTGCAATCGGCTTTATCTGAGTAGAAATGGAGTAGTTGAAGTAGACATATAATACATATATTTCTTTGATATCAGCAATGCTTTAGTTCCTTTCACAAATTACTTATGCCAATAAATAAACAAGAATTCACTTATTAAGAGATTTGTTTCGAAATCGTCGAGAAGCTGTGATTGTGCAACATTAAAATTAAATTTCAGCTCTAATTGATTATGACAGCAAAGAACAAAAAAATAAAACATTCGGTGTATCAAGTATATTCATTGCAATTATATTCCTGTGTTTTCACTCCTAAATATACGGTAATGAGGAAAGGCTGATCCATCAATGTATATATATATATATATATATATATATATATATATATATATATATATATATATATATATATATATATGTTCCTCAATTAATCTATTCATTTTCATGAGAAAAAATAATTTGGCATCGCCATTTTAAGCTTAATTTGAGATGGACATAAGCGTTGTGTTGGGGAAGCAGTTTCCAAATCCGAAAATTTGTGCTGTCTGATCTAATTATTCATGTAATCAGATGAAATAGAATAATTTGATGAATTGGAGAAACAATTAACCGTTGCAAAGTGAAAAGTAAATAAACAAAGAATCATCCCAAGTTAGCAACTTTTCGACAGAGAACGCTCAATATTCAGGAGCAGACAGTTCTCATCAGTTTTGAAAGAAGGGTTTATTACCAAAGTGTCCCCAAATGGTCGCTAACCGAGAAACATGCAACGTGCATCATGCTTACCAACACAAAGATTGAACACAAGAATGCAAAAAATATTAGAGAAAAATTGGACTAGAGATATAGAAACTATCTAAAACTCAAATAGCAGAAAAGAAACCATGCTGTAAGGATGCCAGACAATTGTTGAACATCTAATACCTTAAGTGATCATATGCAATAGTGTGACTGGCAGAGAATAAGATGTTCAGACAATATATGCGCCACAACACCTACGATAGAGAATTCTGGTGAATCCTGATGATGGTTTATTTCCAACAACGAACGCAGGAAAACAATTGATGATGAATAATGATATACTATACTGTTATAACTCTACGTCATTTTTGTAAGTTTTTCTCTCGTAAATAATAATAAAGTAAACTCGAAGATTACTAACCATTTTTAATCATTGCTAATATTTCTTTTCACTTGGTTAAGGTTGTGTTAATAGCTAACAATGCTTCAACTAATAAAGATAGACAAGACGGACTTAAAACACAGACACATCAATTCTACTCCAGCTTTTTTTGGAATCAATTCTATTTTACTCGCTGTAAATCTTGTGCTGGGTTTGCCATGTAAAACAAGTGTTGAAAATAGTAAGTATTCATTACACATGTGCAAAGCATCTAAAGAGAGTTACAAAAATCAGGAAATATACATCTGTCAGAATAGGTCTCCCAAAGGTCATCAAAGCCTTTAAAAATGATTTTTTCAAGAAAGGGTTCAGGGGAGTATCGATGACAAGTTTCAAGTTTGTAGGCAAAATAGTACGACTGGAAATACTTGAACACACACACATAAGAAAACAATTGAACATGAACAAGCACACACATATTTGATAGCTACGGTTCTTTGATAATTCATGAATTTATGTGAGAAAAAGAGAATGACCAGTCATTGCAAAACGAATTATTTCGTCGGTCGCACAGGAATGGAGACTAAGACGTGTTATCTTCACACAGGGATGACAACTTGTTCTGATGACTCATTTTGTTCTTGGCGTTGGACTGACGAATCGTTAAGACATATTATCTCGCTTTTAGCAATGGACAGTTGGAATATGCAGAGAAATGAAATTGAAACAACAAAACCAACAAAAGGGAACAATTCAGAAATGGCTTATATTCCAATAATCCTATTTTAGATTCTGTCTGACTCTGGACGAAGTCTATTGTTGACTTCGTTTTCACACCGTTACAATGACAACAAGAGCAAAAAGAACACTTCACACCAAAACAATGGTTGTAAACTGATATATGAAATCAACGATACTCTATCATGATTTAAACTCACGGGCAACTGATTGACTGGAGGATACCTTACTGACTTAGCCTAATTGATTTCTTAGATATTATCGAAAATATTTCAAACACATATGCAAAGGTTTATTTCATTCTGATTACTAAATACATTTTTACAAATGAAATGTTTTTTCATAGAGTCTTATTCATTTCATATTTATTATGATTCAGTCAGATTGCAGGAATTATTTTCAGTTGGAATTGTTATTGGAGTGGAATTTGACCCTGCGACAGCCAGTTTTTTTAAGAATATCAACTCGTAAATCAAGAATGGCATTTGGTTTGGTCCTAACGCCAGCCGTCGTTGTTTTGTTTTGTGGTTTCTCAAAGAGGTCTAGATTATAGCGTGACAAAATAGACAGATTTAGAAAAAAAACTTAGGGAAGGTCTATGTTCAACGACAAACGCTAAAAGGACAATAATGACGATGATAATTATGAACTCTGAATTTTTCAAAGAGTTTTTTCGATCAAAAATGAAATCTAGACAAAAATGTCAACAGCATTCATTTGTAATCACGTCAGGGTTACCAATTAAAGTTTTTATAAAACATGAACCAAAACTTTCACCAAATGTGTCTGATAGGTTCCTCCAGTTTTTAAGTAGATCTGGCTGACTATGTAAGCACGTATATTTGTATGTATGATAATTGAATAAATCAGTTATATCAAGCCTAATAGTAAAAATATAATATATATGATGAGGAAAACAGATTAAATAAATCACTGAAAATGATTTTCCTCATTGAATGTATGTATTATGCGTAAAGACTGCTTTGGTGTTGCTAGGCGGCTGTAAATGAAAACATATACTCCTTATCATGTTTACAAAAAAAGTGTTCTTTAATCTACCCGAAGTGGGTTTGTAGTGCGAATCAGTTTCCAAAGTAAGTTTATACTAAATTGGTCCAAATTTGTATCAGCTTGTTCTCTTCTGAAATTCTGTCTTTTTAGTGATTACTGCCCGGCAAGAGACAAGTAACTTGTTCATTGCTCATCACTCTCAAAACGATATGCTGCCAAAAGACGTTGGTCATATGACAGTTTCTATTGAATGACTAACCAGACCTGTGCCATATAATTTTTCAAATGTGGAAATCATTTTTGAATTTGAAAATATTTTTTTAAATACATTTGAACACTGGATATATAGATCCTAAAAATTGAGGGAAAAAGCATTGGATTTAGCAATAAACGATACTTATCAAAAAGCAAAAGAATATTTCAAGTTCTGTGTCGATGATGCATATATATATATATATATATATATATATATATATATATATATATATATATATATATATTGCTGTATTATATAAAAAAGAGTGATCAATAGCAGGGATGAAACGTATCGGAATATAAACACTATAGACACAGAAATCAACACTCCATGGTAACTCCGATTATCTCCTGCACGAGCAGATCACATCAACAATGAGTTACCATGTGCCGAGGAGAGAATCATGTTTCACGTCACAGTGAGAGATTATAAGACAGTTCAGTATATAATGGAAAAGCCAGGGGTCCGGTACATCGTACTAATTGTTAGAAAAATCAAATGGCAATGGGCTAATCATGTTGCAAGGATGGCAGATAATTGCTGGACAGCACGATCCATAACGTTGATCCCAAATGATCAGGTGCAAGTCTTTAGCTGACAGAAAGTGAGATGGCATCACAAGCGAGATAAATTTAGGAATTATTAGTTCCCCGATGCCCATGATAGAGAGGTGTGGCGAATCTTTGAGTAAGTCTATATTGAACGACGGACGTTAACAGACTGATGATGACGATGATGATGATGATGATGATGATGATGATGATGATGATGATGGAGAGCAGGATATACAGACTCACCGCTGAAATGATTGATTTCCCGTTGAATTTTGTGTTTTGTTCTCAGAGGATTATAATATATGTGTAAATGAACTGGGAATAAAATTCTAAAGTGTTCTATTCAATGATGTATAGTAAAATGAGTTCAATTTTGTAATCAAAGCTTATTTCTTGGTGTCCAGCAATAATAACACTACCGAAATTGATGTTTTTCAGTAATTTTACCACTGAAGAGCTCTCTAAAATATTTTTTGAAAATGCTAAAAGATTCCTTGCATGCGTGTGAAGAAAAAGCCTTAGTGCAATACAGGTGATGATGGTTTTCCAAGATCTCCCTGATGCTGCAAAGTCTCGTTTTACAGTATTGAGGAAAATCTCAGACCCGCAAATATAAATAAAATCTTCATGCTTCTGATAAAACACGGTAAAGAGATGCCAAAAAGCAAAAATTGTGAGAAATATTTCTGAGCAAACTTAATGACGAAATGTGAATATGATTTCGAGTATCAATCAAAATGGATTTGGAAAACGAATATACAAATCATCCGCTCACAACAACTCAGCCAGTATCCATCACGTAGTGGGCAGTGGAAAGAGAGCTCTGATCAGTTGCTTTTGATCTGGATGGACGAACAATGATTCAATCATGTTTAGAATACTACAGCCTTTTTTCATGAGCTACGACGAGGAACTTGCATGTTTAGTGGTGGGAGCTTCATGGTATTAGGTGATTTTACCATATGATGGCTATGCTGTCAAGGTATTGTTTGCAAAATATTGCCAGCATTCAAGTACCAAATAAAGTCAGACCACAGCTTCATCTCAAACCTATCGATAGAAGTAATTGATACGATGACCTCTCAGCAAAATATGAGTTGTCATTCTCCAAACACAACAATTTTTGTCTCAGTGATCGCTTTTTATATCTTATGGAGCGATCTGCTTTGCTGCAGGACCTGAAAGTTTTTGAGGAATGAAGGCAAAAGATGCATTGGCAACGTCCAATCTCCTATGTTGATGAGTTGAAACAGGAAAATCTATCTACATTCTCAAAATTGGCAAACTCACTGATAGATCGTGTCATTCAGGTATAGAAGGGAGTAGGTGCAGCCATAAACAATTACCGTTTTGCTCCATAATGTTTTGCCAACAGAAACTATTGATTATGTTCAATAAGTTAGAAAAAATACACACATATATATATATAACAATGTAGAAAATACATAGAATCAATTTGAAACTCTGGACTTGCTTTAAAACTTCAACTGAGGACTAACATTTGTGGTGTTCTAAAATTTCTGGACAGAGTATATATGGTTGCCCGAGTTGATTGTGAGGCCAGCAGCATTCTTGTTGCAACTGCTTGGACAAATGATTTTGTTATCTAAAAATCATTTCTACACTCCCCGAATCACTTCTCTGTCAATTATCACGACATGTAAGTGATGAAATATTTTACAAAAGTTCAGTCAGATGCTTGATCCATGTCTTCCTTGAAAGTACACTTCCATTGCCAGAAGTTTTGGCAGAAATTTGATCTCGTCTCGCAGATTCTGTTTTCTGCAAGGTTTATCTAACTCAACAACCAATGAAAAAGGATTTACTGCACATGCCTGAACATTATCCTTAGTTGGATCATTCAATCAGCATTAACGTCATTGAGAGAGCTTGTACAATTGGGGCCGTTGCATTCACAATGTACAAAGATTTCATCATCCTTCAGTCCAGGTTCCTTAATTCTGTTTTTTCCCATAGATATTCAATGCCTGCTGAAGAACTGGATGGAGTAGCTAGCCGGTTAGTGTCTACGTGTGGTATGAAACTGAACGTTCAAGGATAGTAGAGTTTTAGATACATTTTGATTAGCGATGTATGAAACATAAGAACTCGAATTTCCCCTTTTCACCCTGCCTGCCCATTAGGTGTGGAAAAAAAATTTAGGAATAGTTTTTACAAATGCTCTTAGGTCATTAACAGATTGTTGAGGTAATCTCGTTGAATATCAGCCTAACATAACAGTTACGAGGTCTTTCTTGGGACTATACAGCCATTTGGTGTGAACAAAAAAGCCCCAGAAGTGTTCATCTTGGTACTTATTCATTCCCCTTTTTCACTTTTCAGAACAGTTTACGAATTCCTCTTTTAGGATCGACATCAGCTGCCTAGTTGGATTCTCTTTATTCATGCCCGAGGTTTGAAATATGTTTTGTGAAAGCCAGACGTCGGTGTGAGTCAGGGAGTCGAATATGGACATAAGGAGGTTGAGATACCTGGATGATGCAATATTCAACAACAACTCAATCAGTGGGGACTTTCTTGCGCAATTATGGAAATTCGCATTCCCTTGGGATGATCAATCGGCAATAGGATGCCATCGAGTTAGCTTCAATATTGTCTGATTGTTGCATTCAAAATGTCGATGTGTACCAATTATTACCGTTTTGTGCAGGTTTTCTTTGGAAAAAAACATATCGCTGTGATCTTTCACCCCCTTCACACGCGTTATAGCCCAGATTAAGGAAAACGCTGCAGCTAACGTCAATTCAAAAACAGTATTTTCCACCTAATTTTAAAACAGTAGACTCATAGAAAAATGCATGCATGGTTTTAAAGAGAATATTCTTAAGGGGACTAAGTTAACAATGTTGTACATAAGCTAGTTAGTATATATCTGAATTTTTGAGATGAGGTATTATTATTATCTATATTCGGACAATCCTCATCTCAGTCGTTTTTCATACAACGTTTCAGCCGTTGTACTCTTCATCAGGTATCATCTGGTAGGTGTGGGGAAGTAACGAACCGGACCCTTTATTTAACCGACACTCCCCTCTATTGACTCGTATTAGTATTATTAATATTGTCTCACACTGGGATTGAGCCTGGAACTATCAGATTACTTGCAGTAATTTTGTCTGGTTTTGTCCGGTTCTTTAACCACTACGCTATGTGTCCATATGGACAAGAGGTGCTAATTTGTAGGAGCCTTAAAACTCAGATGACAGTTTTTGGTGTTTTGATGTCATTGTTTTCTGTCTTTCATTATTAGAGGTTCCCATACGGTATCCATTTCAATGCTAGGATTACTGAGGCAGTTTTTCTTGCCTAGCATATGAGTCGACTCTTTCAATTTTCGAATTTTCCAGTGTTTTTCCTGATCAATTATCTCAACCTTGTTCCATAGGGGTAGGTGGTCCCCCTTTTCTTTCCATACGTGATCGCATAATAGGATGTTGGTCCCCAATGTGCCCATAAAACTAGCTCAGATAAGATCAAGCGTGTTCTCTACCAGATCTATAAAGATTTATTCTGAAATCTGGCGCCACAAATAATAATAGTATGTTCTTACACATGCCGTTGCCACGTGTCGTTAGTAATGATAAAATATATACTTTGCTGAGTATGATTATAAAAGTGTTATGGCAGCTATTGAACAGCAAAATATCTATATGGTTTATTCATTGCAGAATCTGAACAATGATTGTTTTACATAGATATATACTGCAGGAATTAGATTAACATTCACTTTCACCACTACGTTAATGTCATGGCCGTGATTTTTACATATATTAAACAGATTTCAACTCTTCAGTGCATTCTGTCTCATATATATAACAGGGAGAGGAGGAAATATAATTGTTACAATTGAATTACAAAATTATCCATTCGAGTTGCTATTAATTCTAATAAATGCACCTTGCACACCAATTTTCTGAATTGTTTGTTTTCCACAATTTAGAAAAATGCTGCATATTTCCGTCCTATTTGAGAGCATATTTCGTTGGAAGAGGTGTACGTGTTCATGGGTATGTATCAGTCTGTTTATACGCCTGTTAGTCTAAAACAGTTTTCCATGGATTTCAATGGTATTATTCTTGAATGACGTCCCCAGAAGGATAAATTATATTTTGTGATGATCAAGGGATTTATTACAGCTACTCTCCACGCCGTTCCCTTGTGACCTGTTTCATGTCAGTTTAACGATGGTATTGATAGAGGGATGTTCTCTCTGCGTGCTTTTAGATTTCCCTTTTGAATTGAATAATTTCATTCAATATATGTTCATGCTTATAAATCATTGGTTTTAGTTAACCATTTGTCATATTCTTGTTCATGTAAATGCGAGATTTCTCTGTTAATTTCATTGATCTATTTCAAAACTCTGGATGCCCCGTCTTTGCAAGGTGTTACGAGTTTCCAACTTAATTGTAAATTCGTTTTCATATTAGCAACGTATAAGTGCATATTAAAAAACGTTTGGATAATTGTGTGGATAATTGACAAATTTCATACAATTGTTGCAATTTGGTCGGAAAATGATATACTAGTAAGGAGAATAATTAAATCGATGGGAAAATTTCTTCTTAATAAGATGTAAACTAACAGGAAATAATTAATTGGTGAAGCAATCTTGGCTAAACTGTTTGCCCTGGGTACGGGGATGCGCGTTCGAATCCTACATTCTTCACTTGTCGATCTTTGTTTTTTCCTCATCTCTTGGGAATGATTGTTCTGAAGAAAAAGTTGTGATTGGAAGCAACTTATAAGAGAAAATAGTCAAATCTTTCTCTAAATGATCTCATTTTTTGCATATTCATGCGGCACACCTACTAGATATCTTTGGTTCATTATTGTGCTGCAGTTTTAGAATCAGCACGATAAGTAAACAACACTTTTTCATGGAATATCACGTACAATGATTTCTTGCTGTGAGAGATTCAGTCGACCAGAATGATCTTCCATAGTTAGATTTAACTATCTTCGCCAATTTTTATCGTTTCGATTGGACAAATGCTCACTGATTCACATTAAGAGGATAGACGAACCAAATCTTGCTTGTGATTGGAGTTTCCTTATTATATATAAAGATTACCAGAAGTGTATATTATAATTTATCATAGGGAATCGTTTTATCGGTCAGTAGAAAATATTTAACGTTTGCATTGTGCCAGCAATCTTACGTTTACATCGTTAATTAATCATCGTTAACCTTTTAACGTCAGTCGTTGAATATAGATCTGTCCCCAAATCTGACTCACCTTGGTGTCCCGATGCTAATATCTCCTAGACTTGTCTTATACGTTACACCATCTTATGTACTGCCAGTTAAACATTTTCATTTAATATATGGGGGATCTACATTGTGAGTTGAGATGTTCAGGAGTTTTCTGACATTCTTGCTTCATGGACAACAAATGGCATTTGTTTTTTTAAGTAGTTTTCCTGATACATCTATTTCTAATAACCTGTTTTGAGGTGACCCCACGTGACATTAGCCATGCACGTTGCATGGTCATCCGGGAGAAAGCCTTTTGTTCACGTCAAACGTTTCTGTTCAATAAGTGGCTATCAAGATGATACGTTGGTTGTTGACCCTTCTTTCAAACATCATTGAGATCTTTTTCTTCTCAAATCTTCAGTAAACTAAATATAAATATGTAGAGGAGAAAGACCCACTTACCAGAATCGAAAATGCAGAACTAAAGATTGTCGACAGCTCATTTAGCGAGGAGAACCCAAAATTGAAAGAAATCAAACGAAGAATCACTCCAGGTTTACAAGATCAACTTTGTTATTTACATGATCAACAGAAATGAAAATAACCCCCCAAAATAGATTTATAGACAATCAGTATCAGATAAAAGATTAAAAAATCCATCATATCATTATGTGTGTTCATAACGACGCTCAAATGTAAAGTTTTAGCAATAATGCAAAGGAAATGTTGGGTAGTTTAGTTAAAGGGTTGTGAGAGAGAGTTTAAAGAAGGATACTATACTGTTTAACAACAGACATGAAAACGAGGGTAAAAAACAAAAACAAAAAAGGTACATTAATAAAAGGGTGTGAAGGGAGGCAGGAGAAAAAGAAACTTTGACAGTTCACTGAGGAGGTTAGCAGATTTTCGAAAATGGAACAACTCAACATTTATACAACATTTGGTTGAAAAAAAAACATGGATTTGCGAAGAATGTTTATTGGAACTGTAAAAGGATACAGATGTGTTTGCCTGAGAAAAACATTTCTTTTTTTTTTGCCTTTCAGATAATTTTTGGTCGGGCAAACAGATTGAATTTCCTGATTCTCGAGACAAATAAATGGAAGACAACAAATAATGAAGAATTTGACGAAATATCGCTCACCCTGATATCATCTGAATCCAATCAGTGCTCTCTAAATAGGTTAATCCTTTTCAGCTTGTTCTGTGTGAAATTTAGTTTTGCACTCCGAATTCACAACTACTGATCACACAGTTTAGTCCTATTTCTGAATTCTTGCTTGGAATTAGATTGATGAATAGGTTTATGGATTGATAAAGACAGAGCTGAAGGCAGTACACCAGTACATTTACAGGAGAACAGAATCCTCAAAAGAAGATAAAATCAAGCGAATAGCTATTCTAGCAAGCTCTACTTTCAAAAGCAAGAAATTACCATTAGTCTTGAATAGAAAGTTATTCAACTAATGCATTTTCTCAATAGTTTCTAATAGAGTTGAATCATAGAACATATCCAAACTGACGAGCATAAAACATGCTGGGGAGGGAATCGTACTCAGAATAGAATGGAAATATCACAAGACAGCATCGTATTGGGAAACCAACAGAGGTCAATGATAGAGAAACCATTAAAAAAACACTACTGGGCTGGTCTTGTTGTAGGATCTTTGGACAACCGCATGATATCACAACTTC
Source organism: Thysanoteuthis rhombus (assembly GCA_963457665.1). Classification (NCBI taxonomy): domain Eukaryota; kingdom Metazoa; phylum Mollusca; class Cephalopoda; order Oegopsida; family Thysanoteuthidae; genus Thysanoteuthis; species Thysanoteuthis major. Next base: position 6,623,220 of record OY735218.1, read on the forward strand.
ACAACATGGATCCCTAATGATAACTTGCAAAACACTGTCAAAAAAAAAAAAAAAATCGTGTGACGAACTTGACAAGTTTCGGAAGGATTGTCCCCACGACACCCGCGATAGAGAGATCTTGAAGAACCTTCTTGCGACCGACACTCAAAAAAAGCGGCTAAAAATAATGATTTTGTCGGCAGTGATAATTGTGAACAACATCGACGTTGACAGTCTCAGCTGTTTTGGGTCAGGTTGTAACGTACATGCCGACATAGCTTTTTTCTTCAATCTGATGTATTTCGAAATGCTCCAGGCTATCGCGATAGACCTTTCGCTTCCAAGCTCTGCTTATTGTCATGGTTTCCTTCGTCGGTGATTTTGCTAGTCTTGAGGACCGCATTCAAAACTTCCATGTATCTTTCGTATCTCACCCACATGTGTTGTGAATTACATTGGTTGTTTAAGTTTGGTTTTTAACTTTTAGCTATTTTTTTCTATTTTTCAGCCTTGCCACATCGTTTTTTGAAATAAAAATATACATGCATCTCCTTCCACTAAGATCTGAAAAATATGCTAAAAACCACCCACTGAATCTATTTACGTAGGATTCTCAAGTTTTCAACTCAGTCGGGCTGCTTATGTATGTATGTATATATGTATGTAAATATGTATGCATGTAAGTGTAGTATGGGTTTGACATCCTGTGTCTTATGGCTCCGGGACTATGCGCCAGATTAAGGTGACTGTAACGAGAGAGCTGATGGTGATCCTGAGAGAGGGCATAGCTGGCTGTTTTATAAAGTGAAAAGAACGCTGGGATAATTATGTGTGAGGGAAGGAGTGGATGATATGAAAATTGAACTGGTTGAACTCAGAGTGGAACAAAACCACTGGAGTAAGGCACAGTGAGGATATAACTTACTACACGAGTCACCGTCCGAAACCTGATCGAAAACATTCAACTCTTTTCAACTTTGTGGACTGATGTGAATCAGGCGATGCACGTGTTGATTTACCTGCATATCTATCTCTCTCTATCTCTAACTGTCTCTCTCTCTATATATATATTCATTGGAAATGGTTCAATGTGTGGGTATGTGCACGTAATGGGTTTTTGCAGATGCTTATCCGCTTGTCTTGGCAATTGTAATATACATGAAGCCTTAACGAAATCAATCAATTGAAAACGTCACTTTTTCAACGTTTTTTGTCGCATGCAGTGGTGGGCTGATTTGGGAAAAGAGGTAATTTATGAATATATTACTTCTCTTACTTTTGGGGGAAGTGATCACAGAAAAATATTCAAAAGTTAACATGAATGCTGCTGGACACAAACTAAGGGATAAATTTAGCATAAACTTTCATCTCAGAATGAACACCCCGCTAGAAAAAAACCTTTATCAAACAATCCCAATGAAACCGTTTTTTCTTGACATATAGATTACATGATAGATCATCATCATCATCATCATCATCATCATCATCATCATCATCATCATCATCATCATCATCATCATCAGTCTCTTAACGGCCATCGTGAGACATGGACCTTCCATAGTATTCACCACATTTCTTTATCGTGGGCGTCACTGAGCCAGTACTTTTTGAATTTTTGCTAGCTAGTCTTTCCATTTAGTACCCTGCCAGCCTTGTGCATTTGATCTTTGGGGATCCATGTCGTGAGTTGTAATATTCATCGGTTATCTAGCATTCTTGCAACATAGCCAGCCCGTTGCCATTTAAGTTTCCCATTTGATTCTATGATGTCTCTGACCCCTGTTTTGTAACGGATGTTTTGTGCTGTCTTGTCACTACATGTGAGTGTGTGCATAATCCTTTCAAATTCAACCTTCAAAAACGAGAAGATCCCATTGACCCTAAAAAGAAAGGTATATAACCGATGCATCTTTCCCTCTGTCACTTAAAGATATGAAACATGGAACCTAACCAAGAGACAGACCCGAAACTGAGAACCATGCGACGTGCAAACGAAAGATTTTCAGTATTCTTTATTTATTTGTGCAGCTTGTACACGTGCTATGTTCATATATAGCCATCCATCCAGCTCCTCCCACTAAATTCAGAGCATTTCTTGTTTAGGCAGGAAAAAAATTCACTAAATTAACATTGGAATGATGGAAAATTTTGGATATTATTTGGCTTGTTTTTAACCATTTGCAGAATATTTCTAACATGTTCATACCATTTTCCATTTCAGTTTTATTTTTCAAAAAGCGATTTCTAGCATCTTTTCTCGGTCAAACTAGTGCGAAAATATTTTTAGTTGGCAAGTTTTGGCCGCCAATCAGCCACTCAACTTGAAAACTGAAGATACCCATGTTGACAGTTTTTGGTT